>JASDQU010099746.1:1528659-1544770 GCA_032191745.1 Picea mariana
TTCCTAAAAGAGTGGATTATGGGATCTTCAGTGGATTAAACAACCTTATTTTTGGACCAAGTAAGTACAAAACACCCATGCTTGCATTTTAATTATTCCTTTATTGTTTAATTTCTTGTTTGGAGGGGTGTGCTCTTGTAAAAAGGGTGTCCATGCGTGTACACGAGTTGTCCAAGGCCAACCCGTGTATGTACTCAAGAAGAATACCAAACAACCCGAATACATACATGACTATGTAAAAAGAATCCCATGTACACTCTCTTTTACCTTGAAAAAAAAAAAGAACTAACTCCTCTCTATTTTTGTCATGTAACATGATGTATGTTCACTGGAGAGAGAGAGAGAGAGAGACAGAGAGAGAGAGAGAGAGAGAGAGAGAGAGAGCATGAGGAGCTCAATTTCTTGCTCGAGGAGGACCCTGTGGCCATCACTACATTGAAACAATGTGGGTTATGGAATTTCTTCCAGTGTCCATTTATGAGGGCACAATCGAGGTTGCTCAATGCTCTTGTGGCGTATTGGCATCTCGATGCCAAGGAATTCATGCTAGAGGGTCAATAATTGACCTCGACCATGGAGGACATCTAATTTCTGACTGCCCTCTCAAGATGAGGGGAAACAGTCAACTTGAGGACTTTTCCTCTAGGATCGTTCAACATCGAGGACTACATCAGGATGTACTGTGAGGCTGGTACTGAGAAAGTAGGTTCTCAAGTGCCAATCCACAACATCACCAGCCTCTCCTTACATGTGATCTTACTTTTGATTGGGCAAATTCCTGGATCTGTAACACTTCATCAGGCCTCCTGCACACATATGCATTGTGTCATTCAGTGCTTGGAGGAAACCATTTTTTAATGGAGTACCACCATGCTTGTATGCATGAAGAGACATCTTACATAGTGTCGGTGGTGTACCAACAAGAACTTCATGTTTGGTACTATATTTTTCTCCTTCTTTTTTGAGAGTGTGTCAAGTCTCATTCCCAGAGAGATGGTATGGGGGCATGTAGCCTCCTTCCCAACAGTGAGCAGGTGGGCAACCTTGTTTCCTAGATAGGGTGGAGGGAGAACTATAGAGGCCTTCGATGATACATTTTTTGACTGGTGGGCATGTCATATCTCGGTGATTGAGGATTACCCCTATGCAGGGATCAACTTCACCAGAGACCCATACATGCATGTGCCTCCCAGCAAGGAGCATGGTGAGATAGGTAACATATATTTTAAAGTTTATTAAATTTTTAATTTTCATATATATCCATTTTTATGTGTGTATAGAGCACTAACGTATAAATCTGTTATGTACATATGTGGGGCATGTTCGACCAGCAAACTTTCCTAGGACTCAACATCATCCTCGACCTAAGGCAAGACCAACAACATCAAGAGGAACAAAAGTTGTGGGAGGACCCCCAGCCGGAGAGGCTAACATAGTTTTGCGATGAGTAGAACGCAACCTCGCTGCGCTCACTCGTGTCATTTCTATGGATGAGATCGAGGATCTCCCCCCGGCTATGTAGCCACATGTAGTAGGGGTTCCTCGGACTTGGGTTCAGTTGTTCTAGCATCTTGCGAACGTCATTGTACATTATATAAGGGCCAATAGGCCTCATCCTTAGATAGTACTAGACCATTGATGTGTCGAGGGAACCTTTTGTACTATATGTATTTTTTGAGGGCATAATCCTAGCAATGTAGACTAATGAATCTTTGAGTCTCTCATGCCCACCTGTGTACTCATAACACTATTTTTGGGACATATATATATATATACATCTTTCTTGTCTTATGGATGACATTTTTTTTACAAATGTATTTACATGTGTATGTGTGTGTTTTTCTTTTTATATGTGAGCAACATGCCAATCTAAAACTTGATTAGCTAGAGTATTTGTTAGATGATTAAGTCTCCTAGGAACATGGATATATGTAATGTAATTGAAATATCGTTCTAAGAGACGTACCCTAAGGAATCATCGGTGTAAAGTGGGATCATAAATGCAGTAAACCAACTAAGCATCTAGGTAGACCCGAAGGCAAGAAATTCCATGTGACAGAGCATCACGAAGCAATTCTATCACTATGTTGTAATCAAAAACATTTTTTGTAGCATCTCCTAGACAAATACCTCTATAAGATATCAATTGGCCTCCAGGTGTGAAAATCACCCAAGCTGCAGAGGTAAGCCTCCGAGTGTGTCAGCTAGCATCATCCACGAAACCAAAATAAACCTTTGATTCACTTGAAATCTACCAGAGTGAAAAAGAAGACATAAATAACTACACGTCCACAAAACAAAAAAGACAAAAATGTATAAGAGACTATACATATTTACATGAATTTACCCAGGTAACCAACCTAAGAGTAGTACTTCTTAAGGTAGATCCCATTTCTAGGCTTCGCCAAAGCATTTCCCTCAAAATCAACCAAATGGTAAGCTCCCTTATCTAAGACCTCCTTCACAATGAACAATCTGAACAACATGGGTTTGAAATTGCCTGCCCCCAGGGGATCTTTGTCTTGATCATATACCAAAACAAGATTTCCTTCGAAGAAAATCCTAGGACGAATGGACTGATCATAATGACACTTGAATCATTTCTTATGAGCCTCATTGGCTAAGGCTGCATCACAATGTTTCTCATCGAGATGCTCTTATAGAAAGATTTTCCTCACAATTTCTATCTTGCACAGAGGGCCTTTTTCCATTTCCCTATGAAGACTTATCATCCCTTTTTGAAAAAGCTAAAAATAAAAACATTTCCACATATACACACCCTATAAGCTATACAACAAATGTATACAAAGGTTGCTCTACTACATCCCACGTACATCAGGATTTGTGCTAGAAAATACAAAAATGGAGTTGGGTTTCCATGTTACGACAAGAGATATCTGATCCTTGTCCTTCCATATACTGGAAATGTTCTGAATTGGCCCTTCAGTTGCATTGTGAAGGCTATAAGAGCACAATTTTGACCTATGGAAAAGAGGAGAAATCATTCAACTTTGAGAGCAAAGTTACTTTGGAGAAATTAATTCATATTGAGTCTACATCCCTTTGTCCCTCAAGTCTGAACATAGTGTTCATCCCCCAAGCACTTTCCCAATTGTTGAGAGAACCACATTGTCTCTCTCTTTTGAGCTTGCCTTTGGTGGAGAATTGAAGTGGTGGAGACCTAGTTGGAAGGAACTTTGTTCCTTGGTTTCAAACCATGCCAACACGGAAGTCTATAATGTTGACACTTATCTTGATCAATTATTAATAGAAATACTCCTTTCCCATCCTATTGGTATTGTGCAAATATATGATTATTATCCATGGGCATGTTTGTAATGTTTATTAATGGATTATGTTATATGATGTGCTAACCCCTTTACATTATCACTATATACTTGCTTTGTTGTTTCGTTGAGAACTTATTACAGGTACAAAGCTTTGGGTCAAAGTGCTCAATGGTGGAACATCATCGAACATTGGATTTAGGTAGACCTATTTCTTATCTTGCACATTATTTTATATAGCATACAATGGAATTGAGTTGATTTCTGTAGTCATACCTATCTGTTGTAGTTTACCCTTGGCCATAGAGAGTTTTTCCCTCGTATCAGAATTGGAGACTCCACTAGGGAGAGATATTCCTTCTAAGGGTTGGAGTAYTTTTTCTTCTTGCATTGCTCTTTTTCCTTATYGTTTCTTGTCRTATCACTTCTTGACAGATTCTGTTCACTCTAGGTTTGCGTTTTCAKCCTTTTTACCCTTTCCTGGMTTTTTTTTCAAGCATGTATGTGCCCTATTGCCTTGACAGTCSTGTACACATGCGTGTTGTCTCATTGCTAGATGCGTGTATATGCCCTATTTCCCTAAACAATTGTTTATACCACTTTCCCTTGCRTGTTTGCTTGGTTTAGTGACTKTTGGGTGGGATTTGATKATTGTTGAGCCTTCTTAGGTCTCTGTAGTGCTWGTTGAGTTTCTCTAGGTTGACAGGAAACCTGTTGGGAGTTGAATTTTTGGGCATAGTATTTCTCATTGTTTTTCATTTTTGGTTTGTCCTTGAACCCTGGGTTGTTTGCTTGGCTGCTTGATATTCTKCTTGAAGTCATTTTGTTTATACATAGTAGAATTTATGTATCAAGTTTCTTTTTAGTCCATGCATTTTCTCTTTAATATATTGAAAATACAAAAAAAATAGGCATTTTGCATTAGTTAGCATTTTTGTTTTTGAACATTTATCATTAGCTTAGTGCATTTAGAGAAATATTGCATTTTACTTCTGAATTGCAGAGTTGAAATTGAAAATTGCACCGTTTTTATTAGCATATCATTCATTGAAAGGTTAAAGATAGACTTTGAATTATATTCATATTTATCTTCTTGTAGAGTCATAAAATCATGAGTTTCTCTTCCATACACTTTTGAGTAATCACGGCCAATAAAATTTATGCTTTAAACTAAAATTGATTAGTCACGATTTTATTTTTAGGGTGCACAAACTAGTCTAGGATTTAGTGCCTTGGAATAGGATTTTGTGAGTAAACTTCTCCAAGGAAATTAAATCAACATATGTGTCTAAGACAGGGAGTTGAGAAGTCCATTGTATAATTGGTAATATTAGGGGGCTCCGCTCACACCGGAGTTAATCACGAGGTCGCACAAAATTAGTTGAAGGGATAACCCCTGGATACTCACCTAGCGTAAGATATATTTATGTGGATTTATTTGTATTTGGGGATCTTGCTAGTACCCATACCTCTATGAGAGGCAGTGTTTTCAAGGTTTCAGGATTTGCTACCCTGCCCATATGGTGATCTGGACTTACGACTGCTCGCCTGTGCATTGGTTATACAATGGTTTATTAGTTGTTTGACTTAGGTATCACATAGGTTACTTGCAGGGGTTATTTTGCTTGTACCCTGGGTTAGATAAGGGTCGGACAACACACAACCTTTATGGAGGATTACCTCTCCGGGGAGATCTAACCGACTGGTTGTTAAGCCCACGAGGGCCCCTATAACTGATTATGTTACCTCCAAACTTTAGCACGGAGTCTCAGGTCCCTCTTTGATGAGACATACCTTCTTTAGCGAGGGAGGCCACTCAGCCACTTTAGCCCGTTTGCATGCATATTGGCCATTTGAATTTTTGGTATGCTCTTTGATTACTAGTTGGCCTTAAGAGTTTATAATGATTTCTCTTTATCATGGATAGTGGAGTTCCTTTTTCTCCCTCATTTACTGCTACCCCCCCCATGGTGTCCACTCATTTCATGGGGATGGATTCTTCTGCTTCGCATTATGGTATGCAAAATTATAAAACTCAGTCAATGCCTTGGGTCTCTAATCATTTTTCTCATGGTATGTCTAATATGTCATCCCACTTGCCATCCTCTGTCCCACCTCCTTATGCAAATACAAGTTTTGGGTCTGGGGGCATGATGCCTCCTTCGTATCCCTCTCCGTTTGGTGGGAGTCATATCCTTCAAACACCTCTTACAGTAGGAGGTTGGAATATTCCTTCCTATGAATCCACTATGCGATAAGTAAGTGCCCATTTAAGCAATCATTCTACTTGTTACACTCTGTCAACTTATCCATCTTCCACTATGTCGGTTCCTATTGTAACAAATATTGAAATTTTGGATTTTGGTCACTTAGGAGAATGAATGAAAGCAATGGTAGTGGAACGACTGCATACACCGAGCATTAAGCCACATGGAGAAAAAACTGAAGAGTCTGGGTATTATGGCCATTGGGGATTTGGCCAATGTATATATCTTAATAAATACATCCCCAATACCCAAATTCATGAAAGTATTAAAGGATAAGCCGGGTCAAATAAAGATTAAGTGTTTTAACTATTAATCAATCCCATCACAATTTCGCGATTCAGGATTTACTTGTGACATATCCCCTGTTGCCAGGATCCTCGAAGTTCCGAAGGCTCGAAAGAGTGAAATGAATAAGATGAAATATGTTTCGGGGATTTGGCCATAGGGGATTTGGCCAATGTGGAGATTTTAATAACCACTGCTTCATTTCCCCAAATCCCGAAAACTAGAAATCGGGACTCCAGTCATATGCAAAACTGCTTTAGAAAAATCCAATTTTCTCAGCCATGGAGAGGCTTTTTTTCAAGTTTCTAGATTCCTTGCATGTCATAACTCTTGAATACATGATACCCAAAACCCCAAAACCTCGAAACCCCGAAACCCAAAAACCTGAAATCGGGATTCCAGTCATATGCAAAACTTACCTTGGTAAAAAACCATTTTTATCAGCGTTTGGGAGGACATTTTCCATGTTCGAAGAGTCGATCAACATCTAAATATCCTAATATTTCTAGTGATATCTTCATAATTTAATTTGGATCTTGGGAAGGTATTCAAAATTCCTCCGCAATATGAGGTTTGTTTTCCAAAATGTGGCATTTTTTACTCTGTTGAGTCATCATTTTCAAATGATGATTCTGAGCGACTGGAGGATCCGTTTGAGAAACGGTTGGAGGTTTTTGTGCTTAACACATAGAAGATAAATATATTCTCTCATTTTTCAAACAGGTGTCACAAATTGGGAGAATCGAATCCATCTCCGATCCCTAATTGTTTGGATCTCATATTTTCTTGTTTTGACACATGTTTGTAAAATGCAGATATGGGGCAAATGAAAATGGATCTCAAGGAATTGAGAGAGTTTTTTGATAAGAAAAAATAGAGGAACAAAACATTATTTCCATTTATACACATATGTTTCTATTTAAGAGATACAGATCCATAACCACAGCCCTATTTTTCAGCAGTTTGGCCCATTTTCTATGGCAGAAAGTTTCAAGAATTGGTTGTAACTATTGTTATATTTTAGATTAGAGAGAATTTTGACCTCAATACATATATGAGGCATTTTTTTAAATTCAAAGGAGATAGGATTAGTACTCCCGGGTTGTATCTTTCATTTTCAGTTTAATACAAGATTGCAAAAGCATGTTTTATCCATAACAGATATTCTTGTGATGTTGCTTGCAGAGTTTGTCCATTTTCTTAGTTTCAATATCACTTCATATATATTTTTCTTGATTTGTAACTGTTTTTTAATATAATTCATCCTTTGTTATATGCTCTATTGCTAGACAGGTTATAGGTTGTTTCTTGCAGAGATATGAAGGTTCAAAATTCATTCTTGCTAGATGCTCTATCCCAACTATCTCTTTCCACTAATTTATGCTTGGAATTCACTCATTGCTAAGTGCTCCTTGCATTTTGATATGTTTTCTCTTTATTCTGCTGCCGTAATTTTTACAAATCCTTTCCTCTGTAATCATCTTCTATCTCGCCTATGCTCCATGGATTTCAATTGACGAAACACTCTTGCTATTTTCTTGATCATTTGACTCCATGCCCAATGGACTACTTTTCGGTCCAACCCATCAACCCTAAAAACCCAGAACTTTCTATTACACACATATCTTCCCACTATTAAGATTATTGAATATCCTATTGTGACATATTTTCGAGAGATCCCTCTTGGGTTGGAAGGGGTAGTTTCCAAACAAAAGTGGTTCAAGGTTATCTCGGAATTTACTTGCATGCAACCCAAGTCAAGTCTGAGTGATAGAATTTATTTCATTTAAAATGTGCTAAGGCTTGGCTCTATTACAGCCTGAAACCAACTCCTGCGACAACATTTTCTGGCGCCGTTGTCGGGGACAGAGGATGAAGTGATCTTCCTTGGGATACGAAAAAAATTTCATATCTATTTCTTGATGGTGAACAAGGGATATGCATTCAATTGGCTATGATCATTCACCTGGTGACTCCTTGGTTCGTAGACTCTACATGATTTCGCTGGCGATTCCACTAGTCTCAAAATGTCAAATTCATTTGATGCTCGGGTTGCTGCAAGGTTTTATCCTCTAGACTTTACAAATGTTTATGGTTTTCCAAAAACTGTTTCAGACATTAAAGTTTGGGAAGATTTCCTTCCTAAATTTGGAGAATATGCGGATGAAAATCCTGCTCAACATTTGTTTGAATTCCACAAGCTCATGGATGAATTAAATATACATCATGAAGATGTCCTCATGAAACTATTTATGTTTTCGTTGGAAAGAGATGCTAGACTCTGGTATAAATCTTTACCTCATTCCAGTATTCATTTATTGAAAGATTTTCACATACTTTTTCATCAACATAGTAAAAGAATCTATTCAACTGAAATACTTTTTGAAGATTGTTGTAACATAAAATTTATAAGACAAAAAGACCAAACAAATCCTCTTGAAGAGGAGGAAGAAATATCATAAATTTCTCAAGTTGATGAAGATAATCGATATGAAGAAGAGTTGGCTGATAAAAAAGTTGGATATGATAGCTCTTGTGATCACATTCAAGAAGAAGATATTCAACATCATGGTCAACCTGCCGAAGAGAAAGAAAACAATAGTTGCTTGATCCCGAAATTACACAGACCACCTACTCCTTTAACAGAAGAAGAGATAGATATGCTCTTGAAAAGTTATGTTATAGCCCCTTCTTACACAGATCTGCAACATTCACACAGTCCTGAATATGTGAGTGAAACTTGTTCTATTATTAATGCAAATCTGATTTTAAATGATGACAACCATGAAACTATACAGGAAGTCAGTGAACCTGTTTATGATGATGATTCCCTTCCAGGAGATCATCTTATAGACTCTGTTTTGCTTCATGAGAAGGATGTGGTTGTTGTGTTTAACAATATTGAAGAATGTTTGGTGTTCAAGAATGATTTATATTTTGATGTGGAGGAGTATAAATATGAGATAGAAAAAATGCCTGAGAAAGGATCAGAGTTTCTCACGGTTGATACCCCGAACAGTTTTTTGATTGATAACACTTTAGATTTATATGTTGCACCTAGATATGATGAGTACACTGAAGATTATAATATTGTTTCTCTAGAACGATTTGTTGCAGGTTTTTCATGGAGGAATGACAGTCTTCAGATAGATGCCATATCAGATGAAAGATGTTTGGATATCCTATTTGAGGATGATCCCGACAAAAATAAATTGGAGCACACAGTAGTCTTCGATGAAGCTTGTTATTTAAAACCTCAGGACCATGAATTTTTTCTTGATCCTTTTGCTGAACTTTTAGATTCATTTAATGGAGGAATATACTATGTCATGGATATTTTGTCATAAGAATCAAGGAAAAGTTTGAACATTCATGATCAACAGCATGTGAGATGGGAGTTATCAGTTTCCTTTTTTATCCTGCTCAAAGAAAGTGTGAGCAGATTTCAAATAAGTAGACAGTTATTGGATTGGATTCACTAGCATTTTTGTATCATTTGATTCAGTGGGAATTTTTCAGTAGTTAGAGTAGGTGATGTATATAAATAATCTTGAATTTGAGCATTAGAGTATAGTGGTGGTTTTTAGTATGTTTCCAGTTCAGTTCGACATCCTGTACAATTTTGATTTAAGGCATTACAACTCCATATCCCAATGATGCATAAGCAGTTTTTTGTTTCAGAAATGTGCAAGTAAAGTGACAGGGTTCAGATTTTGATAAGGATGATTTCAGGTCACCCAATAGATGAAGGCACGTGGTATACTATTCTTAGTGCTTTGCAGGAAAGAACCATCCCTAGATGGAGCCTTTGTTGTAAAAAATATTGAAATTTTGGCTTTCGGCCACTTAGGAGAATGAATGAAAGCATTGGCAGTGGAACGACCGCATACACCGAGCATTAAGCCACATGGAGAAAAAGCTCAAGAGTCCAAGTTTTTTGGTCGTCGAGGATTTGGCTGATGTAGATATCTTAATAACCACAGCCCCAATCCCCAAATTTACTAAAGTATTAAAGGATAATCTGGGTCAAATAAAGATTAAGTGTCTTAACTGTTAATCAATCCCATCACAATTTTGCGATTCGGGATTTAATTGTGACATATCCCCTGTCGCCGGGATCCTTGAATATCCAAAGGCCCGAAAGAGTGCAATGAAAAAGATGAAATATATTTCAAGTATTTGGCCATCGGGGATTTGGCCAACGTGGAGATTTTAATAACCACTGCTTCGTTTCCCCGAATCCTGAGAACTCGAAATCGGGACTCCAGTCATATGCAAAACTTCTTTAGAAAAATGCAATTTTCTCAGCTATGGAGAGGCCTTTTTTCACGTTTCAGGATTCCTTTCATATCATAACTCTTGAATACATGATACCCAAAACCACGAAACCCCGAAACCCAAAAACCCGAAATCGGGACTCCAGTCATATGCAAAACTTACCTTGGTAAAAAACCATTTTTCTCAGCCTTTGGGAGGCCATTTTCTACATTCGAATAGTCGATCAACATCTACGGATCCTAATATTTCCAGTGGTATCTTCATAATTTCATTTGGATCTTGGTAAGGTAGTCAAAATTCCCCCGCAATATGAGGTTCGTTTTCAGAAATGTGGTGTTTTTTACTGTGTTGCGTCATCATTTTCAAATGATGATTCTGAGTGACTAGAGGATTATTTTTGAGAAATGGCCAGAATATGTTGTTCCTAACACATCGAAGATAAAAAACCTCTCTCAGTTTTCCTACAAGTGTCGCAAATTGGGAGAATCAACTCCATCTCCGAGCCCTAATTTTTGGATCTCATATTTTCTTGTTTTGACACATGTTTGTAAAATGCAGATATAGGGCAAATGAAAATGGATCTCAGGGAACTGAGAGAGGTTTTTTCTCAGAAAAAATAGAGACACAAAAGAGTATTTGATTTTATACACAAATATTGCGATTTAAGAGATACAGATCCATAACCACAACCCTATTTTTCGGCAGTTTGGCCCATTTTCTATGGCAGAAAGTTTCAAGAATTGGTTGTAACTGTTGTTATCTTTTAGATTAGAGAGAATTTTGACCTCAATACATATATGAGGCATTTTTGTAAATGCATAGGAGATAGGAGTAGTACTCTTGGGCTGTAGCTTTCATTTTCAGTTTAATACAAGATTGTAGAAGCATGTTTTATCCATAACAGAGATTCTTGTGATTTTGCTTGCGGAGTTTGTCCATTTTCTTAGTTTCAATATCACTTCATATATATTTTCTTCTTGATTTGTAACTGTTTTGTAATAGAATTCATCCTCTGTTAGATGCTCTACTGCTGGAAAGGTTATAGGTTGTTTCTTGTAGAGATATGAAGGTTTAGAATTYATCCTTGCTAGATGCTTTGTCCCAACTATCTCTTTCCACTGATTTATGCTTGGAATTCACTCATTGCAAAGTGCTSCTTGTATTTTGATATGTTTTCTCTTTATTATGTTGCCRTACTTTTTACAAATTCTTTCCTCTGTAATCAGCTTCTATCTCTCCTATGCTCCATGGATTTCAATTGCTGAAACACTCTTGCTATTTGCTTGATCATTTGACTGCATGCCCAATGGACTAATTTYCGATCCAACCCATCAACCCTAAAAACCAAAAAAWTTATATTACCCACATATCTGCCCACTGTTAAGCTTATTGAATATCCTATTGTGACATATTTTTGAGAGATCCCTCTCGGGTTGGAAGGGGTAGTTTCCAATCAAAAGTGGTTCGAGGTTATCTCGGAATTTACTTGCATGCAACCCAAGTCAAGTCYGAGTGACAAAATTTATTTCATTTAAAATGTGCTAAGGCTTGGCTCTATTAYARCCTAGAACCAACTCTTGTGACAACAGTTCCTAYGAAAACTTTTCACATGGAGGAACTTTGTCTACCCTCTGGTGTTTCAACTAGGGGGAATTATTTTTATAGTATCGGCAACTCCCCTCACGAAGTTCCTTCATCTAGGGGAAACATATATCCTCACATGAGTAACCCTTGTCATGTCACTTTCTCTTTGCAAGAGGCTTCCTTAGTGTCGATGCCCTTACAACCCTTTATGTATCAATATGGAGGAGGATACTATCCTTTCGAACAGGGACAGGGTGTAAACCAAGATCCTTCTTGGCCTGCAATTCCTCAAAACCAATATTTCCTTAGACCTTGGTCTCAAATGCCACAATTCACCACTGCCACAAGTCCAGTCACTCTGTGTCATACTAGAATTATATCACCAACCTCTGCTAGCCATGTTGGAGATTGGTCGACAACCTCTGTGAGTCATGTTGAAGACCTGCAACCAGCCATTGTAAGTCATGTTGGGGGCACAAGTCCAGTCACTGTGTGTCATACTAGCATTATATCACCAACCTCTACTAGTCACGTTGGAGATTGGTCGACAACCTCTACGAGTCATGTTGAAGACCTACAACCAGCCACTGCAAGTCATGATGGGGGCACAAATCCACTCACTGCATGTCATACTAGCATTGTATCACCAACCTCTGCTAGCCATGTTGGAGATTGGTTGACAACCTCTGCAAGTCATGTTGAAGACTTGCAACCAACTGCTGCAAGTCATGCTGGGGGCACAAGTCCAGTCACTTCATGTCATACTGGCATTATATCACCAACCTCTGCTAGTCATGTTAGATATTGGTCGACAACCTCTGCGATTCATGTTGAAGACCTGCAACCATCCGTTGCAAGTCATGCTAGGGTCACAAGTCTAGTCACTGCATGTCATACTGGCATTATATCACTGACCTATGCTAGTAACGTTGGAGATTGATCGACAATCTCTGCGAGTCATGTTTAAGACCTCCAACTAGCCATTGCAATTCATGTCGAGGGCACATGTCTAGTCACTGCTAGTCACATTGTACATCCATCACCAACCTCTATTAGTCATGTTGGGGATCCATCACCAACCTCTGCTAGTCATGTTGGAGATTTTCTACTAGCCTCTGCATGTCATTCTAGGAGCATGTCACCAGCCACTACAAGTCATGTTGGGGGCATTCATATGATTGATAAGCCTAGACATCTAAGACATAATCCAAGATTCCTTTGCAGGATTTGTGAAGGAAGTCACCTTACTCATTTGTGTTCTGTTACTTTTGGGATACTAGAAGTGTGGGTCTCACCTAAGGGCCCTTCAGGTTCTGAGGCATCTATGGTATCACATCACTCTGTTCCTTCTTTGGTTGATACAACAATCATGCTGATGTAATCTTTGAATGACACCCCTTTTCCTTTAGGGGTTGATGTGTCCTTTGACCTTGTTGTCTCACATCCCGTTCAACCTATATTCATGTCGATGCAATCTTCGACCGACACCTCTCCTATGTTCGGGGGTGATGTGTCTCTTTACCTTTTTGTCTCGCATATTGTTCAACCAACAGTCGTGTTGATGCAATCTTCGACTGAAAACACTCCTTTTTGGGGGGGTGATGCACCTCTTGACCTTGTTGTCTCACATCCTATTCAACCAATGGTTGAGGAAGTGGTCGTATCGATGCAATATTCGATTGACCCCACTCTTCTCTTGGAGAGTGACAAGTCTAAGGAAGCGGTCACGCCAATGCAATTTTTGGTTGATCCCACTCTTCTGGTTCTAGTTCTATACCTTCTATGCCATGTCCTTAGCATTTCTAATACGTCACCTTCTGAACAAGAGAGAGTTTTACTCTTCTTGAGTTCTCTCCCTCCAAGTCTTGATGAGGTTCCCTTTGATTGGGATGGTCTTGTGGGGTATCCAATGCCTTCGCCTATGTCTTTTCCAGGAAGAGACATTATCCAATATAACATGGAGACGATAACCTTCGTTAGCACTTTGTCCTCCTCGAATTGGAGAAATTTGGGTTTCCCCAAGCTTTTGTCAGCTATCCATGAGATACTGACTTTCCACAAAAGGTCTGCACAGGAGCCTTGGCCTCCCTAGTGGCTTGCCACCTAGAATATTCCTAACAAGTCTGAGTTAAGCTCTTTTCTGACTCATTCAAAAAATGAAAAGATTTCTGAGTGATTTGTCTCTTTCACACTCGTTAAATTGGACTTTAAAGGTCGTGATTCTTAGTTAATCTCTTTTCTGACTCGTTACCAAAAATAGAAAAGATCGTTGAGTGAACTTGTCTTTTTCACACTCTTAAATTGGATTTTAAAAGACATCTATTTGGCACAAGTTTACCCCTTTTTCACACCAAATAGAATAATAGACATAAAAAGGACATGTTTTGGCTTTAAGTTGTGATTGCATCTCATGCCCTCGCTTGCAGTATTGAGCCTTTAGTCGGTTCTCGTTTTGCGTTATAAACTGTTGCCTAAGCAATTTTTGCATCCTCAACCAAGCAGAGCCTTGTTTATATACTTCACAGTTTGACACCCTATACCCTGGAGGGAACAACACCCCGAGTGTCCATCTCCCACATGCATTTCCTTGCATTAATCATAGGTACGTTCCACTGCTGGAACTATTTTTTCTTACTTGCGACACTCGTTTCCTCCTCTGTATCATAGAATTCATTTGTTATGAAAAAACAAAAAAATACGGTCAGGAAGGGAGTAATATATTATAATTGGCAGCATTCATTACGCCTTTGAACAGAGCACAAAATTATTGAGTCCTTGTGTCATCATAATTTTGGGTTTAGCATGGCCTTAGGAAGTTGATCTCATCACAGAGTTTTCTCTACCAACTGGTTACTCTTCTAGTACCTATATAAAACGTTATTGATGACTCCTGCATCTAATAATCGCATCATTGAGTCTATGTTGTCAGAGTCCACCATATGTCTCATGCTCTTGTTCAAAGGAAGTCTATCAACCTATGTCGTCCACTCCTCAGAAATCTTGACTTTGCATGTCGACCATACCCTCAGTTTGTCTCAGAATCACATGATACTATGGTCTTAGCATGCACCTTGGCCCTACTTGCATTATCGGTAGGTCACCTTGAACCCAACAATCGAAATTTCATCATTGGTCACTGACTGGGTGGTTTCCCTTGTGTTCGACAACAAGACATATATTCACACTTTGGGATTCATGCAGTGTCTTGGATGCCATTATCCCTATTGGTGGTATCCTCACCTTTGTCAGCAGTTTTCATCATTGGCTGCTATTCAGAGGGTCTTTTTTGTATACCGCTTGCATTTGGTACACGTGAAATATGCACAGGGTCATTGGTTTGTGAACATGTTCTTCGTCTGATCTCCATCAAATCATGAAGCTCCTACTTTGTTCCTCGTGCTAGCTGATGAGAGATGCCTTAATTCTCTCCTTTCAGTGGGTCTCTTTCCACCAACTTCATCTCATTTATTATGGATATGGGACCTAGATTTTTATGAGTACCTTGAGGCTTGAAGTCATTAGTGACAGGCTCTCTCACCATTGCTAGATGGGAATACATCAATGTCTCCTGATCAATGGATTTCTCAAGTGTTCAACACCGACTCCTTTATTCACACTTGTAAGAATGTACTCAGTGCCTTGATACCTAATTTTATTATTGGTAGGTTATCTCACGTTTGTTAACGATATACCTCAATGACTGGTAATCAAATGATGTCTCATTATGTTTGACCTCAACTCCTTTATTCACATGATGTAGACTTGCACCCTTGGCGGATAGTGTAGAAGACTTGAAGACATCTCTATGTGGCCATAGCTTTCCTAAGCTATTGCTTCCCTTTCATTGGACCAACACCTGTTTGACATTAATGATCATGATAGATCAGATTGTACTCCATGGTATACATATATCTTCAGATTGATTTTGAGACTGGTTTCACTGGGCCTTGTTCATGACTATGACAGATTTTGGTATATAACAACAATTGGATCTTCCTATTCATGGCCACAGACACTTATTTGGTATATTTCTGCATGGATATGCATTGTATTCTTGGCATCCATGTATGCAAAGTCAGTACATAATGTAATGAGAAATCGAGTTCGTCTAGCTAGTTCTCTACCACTCCACTCCTAGGTTATTTATAATGTATTTCAACCATCGCAGATACTCCTTTGATCTCACACATTAGGGGGCATCTCTTATAGCAAGATTTTCCTCACCATTGCTATGTTGCATAAAGGGCCTTTTTCCATTTCCCTATGTAGATTTATCATTCCTTTTTGACAAATCTAGAGCTAAAAATAAACATTTTTCCACATATACGTGCCCTATCAGCTATACAACAACCATATACATAGGCTGCTCCACTACAACCCATGTACATCGGGATTTGTGCCAGAAAATAC
>JASDQU010099746.1:1544870-1562612 GCA_032191745.1 Picea mariana
ATTTATTTTGTATTCACTTTGAATTATAATACATTCATCACTTCACTTTATTATTTACCTTTTAAAATCTCTTAAACCACTTTGACTACTTTGACCTTTTGGGGCTTCTAGATGACATATGAGGGTCCTCCAACTTCGTAAAGCCATAACTCTCAAACCGTGAGGAGTTATGTGATGTTCCACATACCACCGGAAATGAAATGATAGGAACTATCCATCTAGGATAGTTTCCCTGACAAAATAACTTTCCTTCATCTCATTATTCCACAACTAAGCATGGGTTCTCTTACTCCACAAAGTGTCTTCCCGTGAGGGCTTTCACCATAAGGGGACCACTTTGGAGTTCATCCATATTTACTTATTATCAACCATGAAAAAACAATAATGAGTCATATTTACATCAAACAATATTGGGTCCATTACCCAAGCCTTTGTGCTACGGGGCTTTCTTCAAGGGTTGACATTGAAAATCAACCTTAATCAACAATCTCCCCCTTTGGAATTCATGGCAACACTCTGATGCAATACTGAAATCATATCACTCATGCTCCCCCGAGAACCATGCCTTTGTCCTCTACATCTAATAAATCTGCTCCCCCTGGAACCATGCCTATTTCCTCTACATCTGATAAATCTCCCCCTTTGTCATCAATGGCAAAGGTATATTTCCATCCGGGGTTGCTCCCCCTGACAGACTGTCCTCTTATGGTGCTTCCTCATGTACATCTAAGACATATAAGATAAGCATTCAAAAGGCATTCATTTTTGGAGTAGAAATAACTCCAAGTCTTTGGCGAATATATTCAAAGGCTTCCTATGGAAGTGGTTTTGTAAAGATGTTTGCTACTTGTTCTTTTGTGCCCACATACTCAACTATGATGTTCTTCTCTACAACCTGTTCCCATAGAAAGTGATACTTGATTGGAATGTGCTTCGTCTTGGAGTGAATCATTGGGTTTTTTGAGATATTGATGGCACTTGTATTATCACAATATATTGTAATGGGCTCATCACAGTCAACCTGTATATCTGTCAAATTTTGTTTCATCCAAAGAACCTATGTACAACATGTTGTTGTTGCAATATACTCTGCCTCGGCTATAGATATAGATACTGATGATTGTTTCTTGCTTAGCCATGATACCAAACACTCACCTAAGTAGAACACTGCTCCACTGGTGCTTCTTCAATCATCAATACAACCTGCCCAATCTACATCTATGTAGGCAATAAGTGATAGATATTTTCCTTTTGGATACCATAATCCAAACTCTTTTGTTCCTTTGAGATATCTGAAGATCCTCTTTACTGCTAATACATGTGATTCCTTTGGTGCTGCTTGAAATTGTGCCACCTGTCCAACTGTCTGCATTACATCTAGTCTGGATGTTGTCACATATAGTAGGTTGTCAATCATTGACCTATATTTCCTCTGATCTATAGACTTTGAATCATCATCTTTGCTCAACTTACCACTGGTTTGCATGGGAGTGATAACTGGTTTGCAATCTTCCATTCCGAACCTCTTTAGCATTTCTCTGATATACTTGGTTTGAGAAATAAAAATTCCTTGGTTTCTTTGATGTATCTGGAGTCCTAGAAAGAAGGATGGTTTTCCAAGTAACGACATTTCAAATTCATTATGCATGTCTTTTGCAAATTTTTGGCTTAACCTGTCATCATCACTACCAAAAATAATATCTTCAACATAAACTTCAATTAATAAAATATTACCTTGACTTACCTTGATGTAGAGGTTGTTGTCTGCACTTCCTTTTCTGAACCCTGCCTGCTACAGATACTTATCCAGTATGGAGTACCATTCTCTAGGAGCCTGTTTTAGACCATACAAGGCCTTCTTTAATTTACACACATAGTCTATGTTCTATGACAACTAAAATCCTTTTGGTTGTTCAATGTAGACTTTTTCTTCAAGTTCCCCATTCAGAAAAGATGATTTTACATCCATCTGATATACTTTAACATTTTTGGAGCATGCATAAACTAAAAGAAAACGGATTCCTTCCATTCTGGCAACTAGGGAAAATGTCTCTTCAAAGTCTATTCCTTCAATCTGTGCATATCCTTTACATACCAATCTAGCTTTGTTCATTGTAAACTATCCATATTCATTCAATTTATTCATGAAAACCCATTTTGTGCCAATCACATTCTTATTCTTTGGTCTTGGAACCAATTCCCAAGTGTCATTTTTCTCTATTTGATCCAATTCTTAATCCATGGCCTTATTCAAAAATTCATCCTTGCTGGCTTCTTCAAAACATTTTGGTTCAATTGTAGATAAGAGTGCTAGGTGTGTTTGTTCTAGTGAACGGATTTTTATTCTAGTCTCAACTCCTGCATCTTTGTTTCCAATAATCTGATCTGAAGGATGATTCTTCTGTACTTGTTTGCTAGGTGTATTTAGAGATACTTGCTGAAATTGTTCTTCTACTTCTGTCAAATTCTCTTCATCTTCATCTTCCTCTTCTTCTTCATTTTCATCTTCTTCTTCAAAAATTTGTTTCATTAATTTGTTTTCTTCTTCCTTTGATTCTGGTCTGCCTATTTCATCAATTGTAACGTTGATTCTTTCCACAACTTTGTTTAATCTTAGATTGTAACACTTGTATGTTTTCCTTGTACTTGAGTAACCAACAAGTATTCATTTGTCCACATGAGAGTCAAACTTTCTCATTCTGCCATATTCTCTTTTGATGTAGCATTTGCTTCCAAAAACTCTGAAGTGCTTCACATTTGCTGGTCTTCCTTTCCATATCTCGTAGGGATTTTTATCAATCTTGTTTCTGAGCATTACTCTGTTTTGAATGTAAACTGCTATATGCACTGCCTATGTCCAAAATATATCTGTCAACTTTGAATCCATTATCATTGTTCAAGCCATTTCTTGTATTGTCCTGTTCTTTCTTTCAACAACTCCATATTGTTGAGGTGTCCCAGCGATGGAGAATTTCATTTTTATTCCATGATTGTTGCAGTAGTCCATAAATTCCTTTGAGGTGAATTCTCCTCCATTATCCGATCTTAAGCATTTGATTCTTGAATCCATCCCATTTTCAACCATTTCCTTGTAGATCTTGAAATTTTCAAAATCTTTTGATTTGTTCTTGAGAAAGCAAACTGCAGTCATTCTTGTATAATCATCAACTAATAACATAAAGTATCTCTCACCTTTTAAGTCTTTTGTTGTAGTTGGTCCAACTAGATCAGTATGCACAATTTCTAGTGGTTTTGTTGTTGAATATTCCTTTGATTTGAACCTAGTCTTTGTTTGTTTTCCTTGTTGGTAATGCTTGCATAAAGTGTTGGTTGGTTTCGTGATTTGGGGCATTTCTCTAACTGCTTCTCTTTTGATGACTTTGACAAGGTTATCAAAATGCATGTGACCCATTCTTCTATTCCATAGCCAACTTTCATCTTCCTTTC
This sequence comes from Picea mariana, assembly GCA_032191745.1. Lineage (NCBI taxonomy): Eukaryota > Viridiplantae > Streptophyta > Pinopsida > Pinales > Pinaceae > Picea > Picea mariana. Next base: position 1,548,318 of record JASDQU010099746.1, read on the forward strand.
CTAGACAACACTTTTCATTTCCAATTTTGCTTAACACATATATGTTGCTTGAAGTTCTTGCAGCTGTAGCGACCAATTTCCCTAAACCTTCTTTTATTATCTCACACTTTTGTGAATAGAAAGTAACTTTATGACCTTAGTCACACATTTTACTCATGCTTAAAATATTATGTTTCATATCTTCTACTAGTAGAACATTTTCTACCTTTTCATTCTCGTTCCCAATTTAGATTGTGCCTTTTCCAATGATTTTGGATGAATCATCATTTCCAAAGGAGACCGATCCATCTCTTTCCTTTCATAATGTAAGAAACTTGTCTCTATAACCTGTCATGTGTTTTGAACATCCACTGTCAACATACCAACCACATTTCTTCTGTTTAGCTTGTAGAGCGACTGTGCATTCTTCATTGTTATACTGATCTTGCTTTCTTATCCTTGTCATTTTCTGAGGTTCTTGTTTGTGACTCTGTTGAGGTTCTTTAGGAGGGACTGTCATTTTGCAATTTTTGGCCATGTGTCCAAAATTGTTACATTTGTAACATTCCACTTCAGTGCTCAAGGATTCAAACCTGTTGTAACTTCTTCTCTGTATTTCACTAGGTCTTCTTGAATAACCCCTTTGTGTATTTCTCTCAAAGTACTTATTGTTCCTGTTGTTAGCTCTGCAATTTACAACTTTATGTCCAAAAATATTACAAGCATAACATAAACCAAAAAATATAGTTTGATACCATGTAGTTGAATATCTTATGAAAGGAGGTGCTCTTATGAATCATTCTTCTTCTTGAGGCCTGTCTATCTGTTGTTGATTATGAAATCTGAATCTTCTTAGTGGAGGAGTGTCCCTGTAATCTTCCTTGTATATCTTTTTATCCCCTTTGATTGTTTCTGAATAAATTTTTGGATTTGTTTCTTACTCTATTGTTTTGGAGCTTGATCCCTTTTCTGTCTGATTGTATCCAAATTCGAACTTGTCAAGATAAGATTTTTTACTATTGGTAATGTCATTCAGAACTTTTGAGCTATTCTGCATATTTTTCTTTTGAATATCCTTTCTTAGTGTGAAAATCTCTGCTTCCAGGTTTCCAATGATCATGTCCTTTCCTTCTAGCTGTTCATTGAGTGCTTCTTCAATTCTTTTATCTTCTTCTATTTGAACCTTCAATTTTGTGATCATTTGTTCTAGTTCTTAAGTGTCTTTTTTCTTATCTAGTTCTTCTTGTAGTTTCTTGTTTTTCTTCTTTTCTCTTATGATAACTTCTATGGCACTCATTAATTCTTCTCAGAAGTCAAATTTTGCCTCTTCAATTTCTTCTTCATATGCTTCTTCATATTATTCTTTGCATTCTTCTTTATTAGATTCTTCTACTGCCATGAATAGAACTCTCCCTGTTTCACTGTCACTGACCTCATCTTCATCTGATGATGAGATGTCTTCTTTGGTGAAAAAGTTTTTCTTGAAAACTTTCTGTAGTTCTTTTACCTTTATATGTTTGTCTGAATTTTGAGTAACCTTCATCATTTCTCTTTTTCTTATGAGGACATTTGTTAGCAAAATGACCAATACCATCACAATTAAATCAAATTAAAGGAAGCTTACCTCTGTACCTATCGTTGGTTCCTTTGTTCAGTCTTTTGACGAAGTTGGCCACTTCTTCATCATTTTTCGAGATGTCGTTGCTATTGCTATATTCTTATTGTTTCTTTTTCTTTTTCTTTGATCTTTTGGATGCTTTGAAGGCTGCTTCTTTTACATCTGAATTTTCCTGTTCAGTTATCATCTCATTTGCTGTGAATATTCCATGCAGTTCATCCATGCTTATTGAGTTTAGATCCGATATTTCTTCTAGTGCTAATATCTTAGGGTTGAATCTCATAGGAAGAGATATTAGTACCTTTTGAACAATTACATATTCTTCGATTTCTTCTCCCAATCCTATGATTGCATTCACTATTTCATCGACTCGTAAGAAGTAGGCTACGATATCTTAATCTTCCTTCATTTTTAGTTGTTCGAACTAACCTCTGTAAGTTTAAAGCTTTGATTCTTTGAATTTTGAATCTCCTTCATAAATATTTCGAAGCTTGTCCCAAATCTCTTTATCAAATTTACAATGTGCAACTTTGGTGAATACTGTATCACTGACACCATTCAAAAGTGCATTTATGGATTTGGAATTATTCTCATCGAGTTTCACTGTTTTGTCATTTGTTGGTGGAACTACTAGTGTTGTGTATCCATCTACAATTGATTGCCAAACTTGAAATCCTTGTGCATGTATATATGCATTCATCCTTATGCTCCAAGGAGCATAGTTATGTCCATCAAACTGTGGTATTCCATTTTTATACGAGTTGGTACTCTCCATGATCTACCTTTCAATGGTTAAACTGATTTCTGAAGGAACCTGCTCTGATACCAATTGTTGGATTACTGAGAGGTGAATCAGTAATAACATAATTATAATCCTTTTTCTTCAAATGTTATATCAATGTAGAATTATTATCCAATAATGAGCAGTAAGAAATAAACAATCACACACATACACAGTACACCAGTGTTTTACATGGAAACCCAAATACGGAGAAAACCACAGAATGTTTTTTCTTATATGTCTTGAAGAATTAAATTCATTGGAAGCACCAACCTCCTTTGTTTTCCAGTTGTAACTAGAAGGAGGCTCCAACCCCCTAGTTTCTTAGGCTACAACCTGAGGGAAGCTCCAACTCCCCAATTCTATAGCTACAACTAGAAGGAGGCTACAACCCCCAATGTTCTTTGGCTACAACTGGAAGGTGGCTACAACCACCTGTCCTTACCCCGTCCTGCCACCCTAAAGTAGAAGTAGAATTATGTAACCACTATCACACTATCACTGTGAGATATACTGCTGTAAACGTATACCAATAAATCTGAACCATGCATCAACCATGCATCAACCTATACCATAAACAAGTGCATCAACCATGCACCAACCTGTAATCAACCTGTACCATAAACAAGTGCATCCAAGCATGTACCAAGTATGTACCAATCATGTGTCAACTACTCATCAACTATGACTTATCAATATGTACCAACATCATCAACTATACACCTCATGTATGTGCGCCAACTCATCAACTACTTGTCTCAACCATGTACTCAACATGTACCACAACCAAAATCCCTCATCAATTTCATAATACAAATATGATTTGTAGATATGTAATATACCTGGTGTATATGATCACATTTCTGCAAACATTCCTTAACTTTAAAAACAAGAGACTAGCATTTTCATCAAACTTTTATTTAGTCTCACATGCCTAGTTTTGGATTAGTCAACAACCCTAACTTGAAGTAATCATAAATTTGAAAATGTAATGTATAGATATATGAAACTGATACACAATGTTCTTCAGTGTGTTTAATGCAATTCCTCCAAGTGTCACTACTTGGAACCTCTCAGAAAAGGAGTTATAGCAAAAATGGCATACCTTGTTGAATTATGGCTTATTCTAGAGAGCGACCTTGTAAAGCATTCCCCACACAAAATATTTGATGAAATGATATGAAACTATTACACATAATATAATACTATATATTGTACCCTAACCAACACATTTTGTCTCACTAAATTTGGATCTGTTATGAAGAAGTTATGGCATTTTTACCCGAAACACCTGATTTTGACTAGTTTCAGAACTGACCACAAACCCTATTTTCCATGGAGTGTAACTCCCAAATTAAAATCACAGACACTTGGATATGTTTTCTCACTTTCATATCAATTTCAAAGTCTGAATCATTATATAAAAAAAGTTATAGCGAAAATGGTGAGATGACCTATAAATAACATACCTTAGAAAGCACCATCAAAAGAATTTATCCTTCCTTACATTTCGGCCTTTTTTTCTTCACCTTCACTCAGAATTCCAATTTAGATATCCTTGGTTACCTCAGACACATATAGATATTCAATATTCTCAAGTTTGATTCAAATGAGAGAGCCTTGCCTCTTATTTATACTCTCCAAGTAGCTTCCTTAAAAACATCTTCTAGGTCACTTGGCCCACTTTCCTTATTTTAGGGTTGGGTCCACTTCTAATTTCTCCATTAAATTTATTATTGAAATAATTTATTTTGTATTCACTTTGAATTATAATACACTCATCACTTCACTTTATTATTTACCTTTTAAAATCTCTTAAACCACTTTGACTACTTTGACCTTTTGGGGCTTCTAGATGACATATGAGGGTGCTCCAACTTCGTAAGGCCATAACACTCAAACCGTGAGGAGTTATGTGACATTCCACATACCACCGAAAATGAAATGACAAGAACTATCCATCTAGGATATTTTCACTGAAAAAATCACTTTCCTTCATCTCATTATTCCACAATTAAACATGGGTTCTCTTACTCCGCAAAGCGTCTTCCCGTGAGGGCTTTCACCATAAGGAGACCACTTTGGAGTTCATCCATATTTACTTCTTATCAACCATGAAAAAACAATAATGAGTCATATTTACATCAAAAAATATTGGGTCCATTACCCAAGCCTTTGTGCTATGGGGCTTTCTTCAAGGGTTAACATCGATGACAACCAACCTTAATCAACAGAATGTTCATGTTTGAACCCAAGATGTTACGTTAATTCAGTCATCATTTTTTTCTGAAAATGACTACCATGGTAAGTGACAATCTCCTTCGGGATACCAAACCTTAATACTATTTGATTAAAGATTAAAAGAGTTGTGGTTTCTCCATCATTGTTAAACACAGGCATAGCTTCGACCCACTTCGTGAAGTAGTCTATTGCTATGATGATGTAACGATGCCTCCTGGCTGAAGTCGGGTGACATGTAGTAAAATCAATCCCTCACTTCATAAAAGGACCAACAAAAATGACAGAAAACATAGGAGCAGGATGTGTCCACATATTCTTACAGAAGATCTGGCACAGGTGGTACTTCTTTACTGCCTCTACACAATCCTTGATTAATGAGGGCCAGAAGTAACCTTCACATAGAATATTTTGGGATGTTTCTAACCAATACAAATGACTGCAACATGCTCCAATCTGAAATTCATTCAAAATGAGCTATGATTCTTCATGGGTAATACATCACTGAAGAATGCAATCTATGCCTCGATGATACAATGTGTCATCGAGTATAAGATAGTTTCACGCCTGACGTCAAATTCGTCGACGCTCATCGTGAGAAGAAGAAGTGGGTCACTTCACAGTCTAGAGATACACAAGTATATCTCCATACCAGGGGTCTAAATATGCAATTAGAAAAATATCTCTATTAATAGGTGACTCTTTAGGCATGATATCACTAGACTCGACCGGCAGTTCCAAAATGATTTTGGAAAAGACCAATGAATTTTTGGATTTCATAGAAACAAAGTCCAAGTCAAACTCCTAGAGGATTATTATCCGTATACAGATATTTATGCCAATGACCCATCGTGTTAACACATATTGGAAAGGGTTGAGAACGACAATGATGGTGGTCTTTCAAAGAAGAATGTAATGACAGAACCGTTGGACAACATGGACAGTTTCCAAAGAAAGTTTCTCAACATGAGAGTAGTTGAGTTCTGGTCCAACCAGGCCTCAGCTAAGGTAATATATAACATGCTCTTTGAGCATATCATCTTCATGAACCAAGACCATGTCGATGGTCAACTCTACATCATCCAAATACAAAGAGAAGTGTTTGTTATAATTAGGAGGTTGGAGCTGAGGGGCAGACGTCAGGGCACATTTCAACTCTTCAAAGGAGTTGTTAGCACATAATCATGTAGGGGGTGCTCTCCTAAAAAAAGCGTCCCCTTGGGAAAAGAAATAGATTTAGAAAACCCATTTTTACAAAGTTTAGAGGGTGGGCATGTCATTTTAATGAGCAGGAAGTTTCGGACGGCCAAGATCTACCCGCCTAGATCTGCGGCTAAGGTTTCATTCCAGAGCCCCCTCACCATTCTATTTTTAATGGGGGGGGTCTGAAATTGAGCGCGCATCTCTCAAACGGTCGAGATTGAGGTTCCTATATCGACAACGCTCAATCAATTCCGGACCCCCTCTGCCATTATACCTTTAATCGGGGGGGGGGGTCTGGAATGGTGTGGTATTAACATGGGGGCCCCTTCCTATAATGTCACCTTCTCTATCGTTTCCTCCCCTACCATTTGTTCTCCACTTGACCGCGTGACGAGGCCCATTCCCTTTGGCCCCTCCTCGTCCTCCGACATCTATCCCACTCCATTCCATGTCAACCTCCCATAAATAATGTGTCCCCCATTACCATTATATCCTGTCACCTTCGCCCCTTCTTCACGCCATGTGTCTCACCCCTGTTGTTTCTGTGATCACTCCCTTTCCCCGTTCCATGTCAAGCATGCCAGATCCTCCATGACCTATCCAATAGACTGTTCAACTGATCCAAGTGGTGCCATGAGAAGACTTCCACATCCCAGAGAGCAGAGTTGACCCAGATTATTCCTGATCCCAAGAAAACAGTTATTGAAGTTGTTGGAGGTGGTTAGACATCATCTCCACCATAAATGGAAAGTTCGGCAAAGGATTAAAATCTTGTCAATTCATCTGTAGGACAGTTAGGAGTCTGATTGTGTCTGTCATAAGTGGATGATCGTCCAGAGTCTGCATGCACAGACTGCTAGAAGACATACAGACGCAATGTTTTTAATGTAGTGTCTTGTTTTCGCTGTGGTTGTTTTTTTTGAGTATATGTAGGCATTTTCGCCATTTTGTAATCTATCGATGGTTTAGCTAGGCTCCCGATTGTAAAGTTTTAATGAAGCACTGGTTTCTCTGGTTATGTATTGGCACTTGATACTTCTTACCTTATGAATGCCAGTTTATTTCCATCTCTTTATTTACACTGTGTTAGAATAGCTCGGAATTGGAGGATCCAGTCGAGTTGCGCTATTATAGGATGATGTAGGTTGGATCACTGTAATAGTTGCATTGTCTCTAACCAGTTCTTGTATTTTCTCAACGCTGAATGATTTGGAATTGGAGGATCCAGTCAAGTCACCCTTTAGTTCCCAAAAACTCATAACCAAGAGGATCTTGTATTCTGAGCTTTTCTTCCTCATGCTATTGAAAGGCCTAATTCTCGAGGAAGTCTTGCTCACTCATCTCACCAAGTCCTCCCCCTGCTCATTTTACAATCAACTCACTGACAGAAGTTAGATCAAATACCTCCTTTGTTTTTTACATACCAGGCCTGGTCCCTGAGTTAGAGTGATACCTTCCTGGGTCTCTACCCATTCGATCACCCATTAAATTTATTTGTGACATAAACTGATGGGCATTGGGCTCTGCTCCTGTCGCAATCCAGGAGTGAATTCTAACGCTAACATTTATGGCGCTGTTGTCGGGGACAAAGCTGAATATTTTCCCCAGGATTGAATGTCAATGATTAACTGATTCTGAAGGTGCATCAGATATTAGAACTATCAATATTTCTACTATGCACCTGGAGACTCCATTGACGTGACTCTATTGGGTGACCCCACTGGTTCCAACCCATACGCGACTCCATTGTTTCAGCCGTGGCTTCTAGAAGTAGACACACAAGGTCTACTCCTCAATTTCCATTAGCGCCACCTGAAGTTGACCCAAAGAAGATCATCAGAAAGGGAAATTCCTCTGAAGGTGGTACTTCTACTACTAAAACAGGTATTTCTGGTGATTTTCAAGTGTATAAACTCCAACCCCTTCATTTCATCCTATTTTATTACCGTCTGTCGGAGTTTCTCATAGTCTAAATTTTGGGAGTGTTCCTGCTAGATTTTCTCCTCCTAGTCTCGAATTAGTAGGAGAAACTCTTGTCACTCCCCTCTCCCCCAAGGTGGTACCCTGGTTTAGACCCAACACCTCTAAATATACTCCTACCCCGGGTTTTACCACCCCTCTTCCTGTTATTACTGTTGTTGAGGGAAGGGAAATTTCTGTGCCTTTGAACCCGCAAGCTTGTTCTCCATATTTGTTGTAGTTCCCCTCCCATTCTATAAGCTCAGCTCCTATCTTTTCACTTCAAACCTCATCACCTCCTAGTTCCCCCACACCTGTTGTTCCTATGGCTGGTGCTAATCCCCCTCTAAATAGAATGGATGCCATAGTACCTGGAAAATATGCTCCCTTAGTCCTACCTCAACCTGTGAATCCTCTCCCTGCTGGAGATTACCTTAAATATATGCCCAAGTTCACTGGGGAAGAGGACATAACTACAGAAGAGCACCTAGCTGCTTTCTATAGTTATGTAGACAACCTGAACATTGAAAATGAAGATGTCTATATGAGAGTCTTTGTTCAGAGCCTGGACAGGGAGGTGAGGAAGTTGTTTAGGAGATTGGCCCCCGGATCTATTGCTGGGATTGAAGCTCTAGATAGTGATTTCCTAAGGCAGTGGGGAGATAAGAAGGATTTCATGTATTACATGACAGAATTCAGGTCTTTGAAAAAAATTGGAGGAGAGTCTATCTCAGATTTCTCCAAAAGATTCAATAAGATGTATAATAAGATCCTTGCTGAGATAAAACCCACATAAGCCTCTGCAAAAATTTATTGTGCTAGTGCATTTGACCCTGACTTCTATCTTCTGTTGAGAGAAAGAAGAGCTACTTCCCTATCTCAAATGCAAGATGCGTCCATAGAGGTGGAATCTAATGTATTGGCAGTTGAGAGACTGAGGAATAAGATTGATGCATACAGGAGAAAGGGAAGAGTCGAAGCCTCAACTTCTGGCCCCTCTGTGCCTCACCCTCAAGTGGATGAATTGACCAAGATAGTGAAGTCTTTGTCTGCAGAGATGGAGAAAATGAAGGTGGAGGGAAAGTAGGCATATAGAAATCCTTAAAATTCCAAAAACAAAGGAAGGTTCAGGAGGCCAAACAATATTGCTCCCCTGACTATGCAAAGAGACCAGAGACGAAGAGATAGAGAAGACCAAAAAATTCAGGCCCCTCTTCAAAATAATTTTGTGACTGATGAGGAAGAAGAGGAAACAAACGGGCTTGATCCCAAAATCCACTGCTTCAGCGAAATCCCTTCTTTTCCTCATCTCACTCAATCAACATACGAGGAATATCTCATGGACAATCAACTAAATGAACTTAGCAAGGGAGACAAGGCTAGCAGCAGCCAAAGCAGGTATAACCTGAGATCCAAGAAAAATCTAGGAGCACCTGATGTTCCTGAACAACTCCCTAGAATAGAGAAACCTGTTAATGAAGCAGCATACAACAATGAAGGTAAGAAGGCCCTACCCCTCTCTCCAATGGTCCAGACTCATGTTTCTGAAGCAAGAGAAATCCCAAAGCTTACATCTTCTTTTAACTTTGAGCATGAAATTCAGAAAGTTAGAATCCTCGTGCCCCTCTCCGAACTGATCAAACATGAAGTTTTCAAAAAATGCCTCTTCGAGCTATTACAGTCTGAAGCCTTGTGCCTTCCCACAGACTCCATCAATTTGCAAGATGAAAAGCCTACAGTCATTCTAGGTCCTATGGTAGAAGATAGGAATGATTCATCCCCTCCCTTCTACACATCCTTGAACATACATGACAAGGTACTGCACAACTGTTTGATGGATTCAGGGGCTTCCCACAACCTCATGCCCAAAACTGTCATGGAAGAATTAGGACTAGAAGTCACCAGAGCCTATCATGACCTCTATTCCTTTCACTCTAGGAAAGTTCAATGCCTAGGAGTCATCAAAGACCTGGTCATAAGCTTGTTTCAATTGCCCATGAAAAGTGTGGTCATGGAAATTGTAGTGGTCGATGTCCCCCCCAAGTTTGGTATGTTGTTATCAAGATCTTGGATAAAAATACTGGGGGGAACTCTGCAGATGGACCTAACCTATACTACTATTCCAGTGTTCGGAGGGGAACATAGGATACTATACAGAGAAGCCTAGCTAGCCTATATAAATAGTCATGAAGCCAATCCTACCAACCATCCTATCTTTGCCCTTGATACTGATTTAGGTTCCAGTCTGTTGCAACTCACTAATGCCCCTGAGCCTCTCCTAGAACTCAGAAAGCAGCCCACCGCTTCTCATGAATTTTCTTCCCCCATCATCTCCGTCTGGAAAATGTTCTTTGATGGAGCCTCTTCCAGGGAAGGCGCTGGTGCCGGAGTATTTTTTGTGTCACCTGCTCAAGAAACCATATCTTTGTCATACAAGCTAGAATTCGAAACAACCAACAATATGGAAAAATATGAAGCTCTTGTTCTAGGATTAAGAGCTGCAAAGGAAATGGGAATTCAGGAGGTAGAAGTGTTTGGGGATGCAGAATTGATAGTCCAGCAGATCAGAAGCGCTTATCAAGCTAAGCATCCTCGACTCAAGAGTTACATAAATGTGGTATGGGACCTAATCGACAATTTCTTCTCAAAATTTAATATTTCTTTCGTTCCAAGAGAGAAGAACATAGTGGCAGATTCCTTGGCTACATTAGCAAGAAATTTCAAAGTGCCCTTGCCACCCAAATTCATATATGATGTAGAAGTAAAATATAGGCCCTCCATACCTGACAATGTCAAACATTGGAAGGTGTTTGAGGATGATCTTGATATCAAAAGATTCTTGGAGACTATTGAAGAGTTTTCAGAGATGCATATTGACCAAGACTCTGTTTCTGAAGAAAAGCTTGATGGTGGTAATTTTTTGAGTAAGATTGCAGAGCGTGACATTGTGCAGCTGCCCAGCAATCATATTCCAAGAGGACTGGTTCCTTTGGAAATACTTTTTGATATAAATGATGTGGCATTAAAAGGGAAAATCTCAGAGGATGATGCTGATACAACTCAGTGCAACGTTGGCACTGAGAATCAACCCAAGTTTGTCAGATTGTCAAGGAGTCCGACAAAGGAACAGAGGGTTGAATACGCTAAACTATTGAGGGAGTTTGTTGATGTTTTCGCCTGGACCTATGAAGATCTCAAAACTTATGACACTTCTGTCATTGAGCATAGAATCTCGTTGAAAAAGGAGACGAAGCCATTTAGGCAGAAGCTAAGACAAATCAATCCTATGTTGCTACCTATCATGGAGAGAGAAGTGAAGAATCTGCTACATGCCCAGATCATTGTGACATTAAGATATTTAGAGTGGGTGGCCAACTTGGTCTCAGTAAGAAAGAAGGATGGAGAAATCAGACTCTGTGTAGATTTTAGAAACCTAAACAGGATCTCACGAAAGGACAATTACCCCTTGCCAAAAATGGAACATATATTGCAGAGGGTAACAGGAGCATCCAGGATTTCCATGATTGATGGCTTCTCTGGCTACAATCAAATCTCTATTCTTCCTGAGGATAGGGAAAAGATGACATTTACTACTCCATGGGGCACATTCATGTATGCTAAAATGTCTTTTGGGTTGATGAATGCAGAGGAAACGTTTCAACGAGCCATGGACATATCTTTCATTGGGGAAAAGGATAAGTTTTTGGTCATCTATCTGGATGACATAACAGTCTTTTCCAAATCCGATAAAGAACATTGTTGGCATCTCAGAAATTTTTTTCTGAAATGCAGGATTTTTGGCCTCTCATTGAATCCCAAGAAATATTTGTTCTCCATGAAGGAGGGAAGGTTATTGGGCCACATAGTATCAGCAGAAGGAGTCAAAATTGATCCTAGCAAAGTTGAAGCAATCCAAGCCTTGGCAATCCCAAGATCCAGGAAATAAGTCCAGTCTTTCCTTGGTAGGATTAATTTTCTAAGGAGGTTTGTTTCTAACTTTCCTGAGGTGGTAAAGCTTATAACAACCATGTTGAGAAAGGAAAATGAAGTGAGGTGGACCTCTGAATCTCGAAATTCCTTTGGCAAGATAATGAAGGCCTTGATAGAAGCTCATGTGCTTATCAGTCCCGATTACTCAAAGGATTTCCTTATTTTATCCTTTGCCTCATCTGACACAGTGGCTGCTATTTTATTACAAACAAACGAGGCTGGGCTAGAGAAGCCTATTGCCTATTTTAGTAGAGCCCTAAGGGATGTCGAGGTCCAGTACAACATTATGGAGAAGCAAGCCTTTGCCCTGGTAAAGGCTCTCAAGGCCTTTATAACCTATTTCCTACAGTCGAAGATCATTTCCTATATCCCCTCGATTGTTGTTAAGGACATTCTTATTCATCCTGATATAGATGAGAGGAGGAGTAAGTGGATAGCCAAGATCCTTGAGTTTGACTTGGAAATAAGGCCTACCAAATTAATCAAAGGTCAAGGTTTATCCAAGTTGTTGGTTGAAGAAAATTACAAAGCTTTGGGGGTAGGTTTCATCAATGAATTCTCAGGAAATCAGTAGGATCAGTTATCTGATGTGGACCCTCAAGGAGAACCCTCGTTGGCTCGATGTCCTTGGTATAAGGATGTCATATATTTTATGAAAGAGTTGCGGCCTCTATTTGGCCTGCAAAGAAACAAGGAAAGAGCTCTGAAGCTCAAAGCAGTCAGATACTGCCTTGTCGATCAAGTTTTATATTGGAAAGACCCCCTGGAGGTGCTTTTGAAATTTATGGATCCACAAGAGGCTGACAGGATCATTGTTGAATTTCACAGTAGCCTATGTGGAGGGCATCATTTTTGGAAGACCACAGCCTACAAAATCCTCAAGGCTAGGTATTACTGGCCCACCTTATTCACTGACATATGCATCAAGGTTAGAGCATGCATTAAATGCCAAAGATTTTCAAGAAAGCAACAACTTAAATCTATGCCTTTAAAGCCTGTAGTTTTTTCGGGAACTTTCCAGCAATGGGGCCTAGATTTTATTGGAGAAATCCACCCTGCTTCCAGTGGATAACACAAATGGATCCTAACTGCCACGAATTTCTTTACTAAGTGTATAGAAGCTATTCCCACCAGGAGTGCTTCCCACAAGGTAATCATTGGATTCCTGGAAGACCTCATCACAAGATTCGGCTACCCAAGAAAGATTGTCACTGATAACGCAACCTCTTTCAAGGCCGAGTCGTTAGCCAAGTTCTGTGAGCAATTCAGGATCAAACTGATTCACTCCACCCCATACTATCCCCAGGGAAATGGTTTAGCAGAGTCCTCCAACAAAAGCCTGATAAGGATCATCAAAAGACTATTGGAGGACAACAAAAGGGCCTAGGATTCAAAGTTGAAATTCTCTCTATGGGTCGATCAAGTGACCACAAAGAGATCTATAGGCATCTCCCCTTTCCAATTAGTTTATGGAGCAGAAGTTGTTTTCCCTTCTCAGCTAGCCATTCCTATAGCAAAGTTCTTCCAAGATTATCAAGAAGAGCCTGATGATATGATCAGAAGACTTCATCAACTGGTAGAGGTTCAACAGGCCAGAGAGCAAGTAATGAACATAATTCAAGACCATCAGCAAAAGATCAAGCAGGCTTTTGAAAAAAAGGCCAAGAAGGAAGAGTTTCATATAGGAGACCTGGTGCTGAAATGGGATTCTCCTAAACAAAACAAGGGCAAACACGACAAATTTGAAGCCCTATGGGTCGGGCCTAGGGATGATTTTAAGGATGGAAATTTATTTTAAAATGAAGAAACCTTGGCGAATCTTATTAATCCTTCATATGCCAATTATAAATGTTTGGTGATATTTTTGTAAAAATATTCAAATTTCTAAGGATTTTATATAGTTTTTATAAAATTTTGGCGATTTTTAAGGTAAAATAATTTTATCCTATAGAATTTGGGTGAATCATTTTTAAAATAGTGAATCTCGATTTTTGAAAAGCCATGGAAAATTAGCCCATGAGCGAAATTTAGCCCCTAAAATCATCCATGGTCGGGCCCTTCAAAATCTCTGAAGTATTTTCAAATAATACCTATAGGTTGTGATATTTTAAGGATCAAGAAGTTTTCAATGGCCCTATGAATGGGCATTTCTTGAAAAGATGTTTTTCTTGAGCCACACATGGCTCATCTACAATTGTATATATTGTTTTCTTTTATCTTTAAGTTTAAATAATGACTCCATAGCCCAACATCAAGGCACTGAAGCTACAAAAGAGTTCTCAGCAGCCTGTAGGGGGCGTGTCATCCCCCATGGAGCCTAATGTTAGCACATAATCATGTAGGGGGTGCTCTCCTGAAAAAAGAATCCCCTTGGGCAAAGAAAGAGATTTAGAAAACTCATTTTTCCAAAGTTTAGAGGGTGGGCACGTCATTTTAATGAGCAGGTATTTTCGAACGGTCGAGATCTGCCCAACTAGATCTGTGGCTGAGGTTTCATTCTGGAGCCCCCTCGCCATTCTATTTTTAA
>JASDQU010099746.1:1562672-1582556 GCA_032191745.1 Picea mariana
CGGAATGGTGTGGTATGGACGTGGGGCCCCCTTCCTATCGTGTCACCTTCTCTAACGTTTCCTCCCCTGCCATCTGTTCTCCACTTGACCGTGTGATGGGGTCCATTCCCTTTGGCCCCTCCTCATCCTCTGACATCTGTCCTACTCCCTTCCACACCAGCCTCCCATAAATAATGTGTCCCCCATTACCATTATATCTTGTCACCTTCGCCCCTTCTTCTCGCCATGTGTCTCACCCCTGTTGTTTCCGTGATCACTCTCTTTCCCCATTCCACATCAAGCACGCTAGATCCTCCATGACCTATCCATTAGACCGTTCAGCTGATCCAGGTGGTGCCATGAGAAGACTTCCACATCCCAGAGAGCAGAGTTGACCTGGATTATTCCTGGTCCCAAGAAAGCAGTTATTGAAGTTGTTGGAGGTGGTTAGACATCATCTCTGCCATAAATGGAAAGTCCGGCAAAGGATTAAAAGCTTGTCAATACATCTGTAGGACAGTCAGGAGTCTGATTGCATCTGTCATAAGTGCATGATCATCTAGAGTCTGCATGTGCAAACTGCTAGAAGACATGCAGATGCAATGTTTTTAATGCAGTGTCTCATTTTTGCTGTGGTTGTTTTGTTTTGAGTATTTGTAGGCATTTTTTCCATTTTGTAATCTATCGATGGATGAGCTAGGCTCTTGATTGTATAGTTTTAACGAAGCACTGGTTGCTCTGGTTATGTATTGGCACTTGAGACTTCTTGCCTTATGAATGTCAACTTCTTTACATCTCTTTGTTTGCACTGTGTTAGAACAGCTCAGAATTGGAGGATCCAGTCGATTTGCATTGTTATAGGATGATGTAGGTTGGATCATTATAATAGTTGCATTGTCTCTAACCAGTTCTTGTATTTTCTCAACGCTGAATGATTTGGAATTGGAGGATCCAGTCAAGTCACCCTTCAGTTCCCCGAAACTCAGAACTAAGAGGATCTTGTATTCTGAGCTTTTCTTCCTCAAGTTGTTGAAAGGCCTTATGCCTGAGGCAGTCTTGCTCACTCATCTCACCAAGTCTTTCCCCCTGCTCATTTTACAATCAACTCACTGAAAGAAGTTAGATCAAGACCTCCTTTGTTTTTTACATACTAGGCCTGGTCCCTGAGTTAGAGTGATACCTTCCTAGGTCTCTACCCATTCGATCACCCATTAAATTTATTCATGACATAAACTGATGGGCGTTGGGCTCTGCGCCTATCGCAATCTAGGAGTGACTTATAACACTAACAGGAGTGTTGAGAATATTAGCCCCAAAATAATGGGACCCCTTTTTCCAAAAGATGCATGAACCCTTTAGTGATCTCAACATAATTAGCGACAAAACACTGAAGAAAATTCACTTTCCCCTGTAAGATTTGAAGCTGAGGTATCGTGTGCGGGGGAGGAAATTGAACTATCACCTCAACCTTGAGAGGATTGACCATGATCCCTATTGTTCATACAAAGAAACCCAAAAGACGACCTGACGTCATGCAGGAACTACACTTGTTAGGATTCAAGTGAATCCGATAGTAGCGACATCACTCAAATATTAGTCATAGATGGGCAGGATGATCTGATCTCTTGTAAGACTGTGATGTTATATCATCTCGATATGCCTCGAATATGTGTTTGAGGTCATGAAAATCAAACGACATGGCCCGCTGAAAGGTGGCTCCAACATTCTTTAGAACAAAAGGTGTCTTACGATATGCGAAGGTACCCCAAGGACAAATAAAATTTGTTTTATGTTGGTCCTCGGGTTTGATTTAAATCTGATTGTATCCCAAAAAATCATCCATGAATGAAAAGACTTTGTAGCCTGCACATTCATCGACAATTTGATTGATAAATGGAGTTGGGAAATTGTATTTAAGGAAAGACTTATTCAAATCATGGAAGTCCATACAAACGTGAATCGTTCCCTGTTTCTTGTTAACCAGAACCGGATTTGACACCCATTTTGTCAATTGTACAGGGTAGATAAAATCGTCTTTGAGTAGTTTTTCTACTTTTTCCTTGATTGCTTCCGATTTTTGAGGATTGACCGGACGAAGCTTCTGTTGGACTGGCTTGGCATCAAGATAAGTCGTGATTTCATGTTCGACAATTCATGGGTTGATTCCTAGAATTTCCTCCTAATTCCAGGAAAAAACATTGTGGAACTCTTTGAACAACGTGGTGTGGGTTCGAATCTCTTTAAGGGACCAATCCACTCTGACGAAAAAATTCTCCACGATGCCAGGGGTTTGGAGATATCGATTGGAATCATTATATAAATCCTTTCCATGTTACCCTAGACATAAACTCCATGCATAGCTAGAGGATTGATAGCACAAGGACTATCTCCATTCATGGTCAAAACAAACGCTCCTACCTCCACTCTCCTAATATTAGGAAGAAAATAAGATCTATGATGTAGATCATCCCAAGGTCTCCCAAGACCAGTCAATTCCTCGAGAATTTCCTCATCATAGGGCAAGACCAATTCTAAAGGATCTTGAGTGGAAAGAGAATTTGGAGCCCAAATAGGCTTGAGAACTAGATCTAACTCCTATGAGGGAGTCAGATCTTGGTTGGCCGAAGTTTTTTGAACAATGTTATATGAAACCTCAGTCGTGGATAAGGGAATGGCCATGCCATGATGCCCTATCCCTTCCATCGAATCCAATGGGGAAGGTAAAGTCCACGGGTCATAAAATAGCTTGTTCTAAAAGATGACACTTGTAAAATTGCAGCCTTCGGCTGGGCAGGAACAGTAGATATAAGCTTTACATCGCTAGAAGGCAGCGGGTAATCAAAGGTTTCCATAAAAAATGGAAACAAACCAACACCTAGGTTGAAAGTTCCATGCTATGGGTTATCAATCATCGGGACCATGGAAGCCCCTGATGAATGGCTAGGACCAGAGAAGGAGAACTGGTTGATGGTCACAATCTGACCCTCATGCGGAAAGCACAAGACTAGAAAAATTGTAGCAACCACTACATGCATTACATAAGTCCAACTTCTTCCTAACAAAAGATTGTAGTCGAGAGGCGAATCGACCACTTCAACTTTGACACACACATTTTTACCCCCTAACTACATAAGAAAGGAAGGAATTATTCCATTTGGTTTAAACGACCGACCGTCAAAAGTCATAATAAATGTAGGCGACGGAGACAACTTGGCCTAGCCAATAGCCTTCCAACATGCCAATGACATCACACAAGTCGAGGAACCCTCATCAACCACTATACAGAAAATATTCCACGTAAAATATTTCATGGTATAAGACACTATTATCTAAAAGGAAACGTGATGAGGAAGATGAGGTTTTAAGTTGGTTGGATTGAAAATGATCGCTCCTGGGTTACTAGTCTCTTCCACTCCCAAGGTGGATAACAAAGCTTTTCTTTGCAAGGGGAAACTCTGGAGGACTTCCAGAGTTGAAATCATGCAAGGGATTTGTTCCAGATACTCCACAATGGAGTAGTTATGAGTAGCCCTCACATTTAGATTATGGGAAGCCTTCTTAAACGCACCTTTAGGGATGTTGGTCATTGTTTCTCCCACCGCCTTCTCAATTTTGAGAGGATTCCATGGGTTAGTGGATTCCTTGTCCTTCTCAACAGATTTTGGCATTTTGTAGTCACGAGTATTGGTCAATAAATGAGCATCGACATTCATCATGTAAATGTTCATGGCCGGGTTGTTATTGGTAGGCCTGGGGGCTCCCTAATTGCCCCCTGTCGCGCTTGTGTGTGCAGAATCTTGAGCCATATTTTTTCCTTGTGGAAAAGGTTTCATCAAAACAGTAGGTTGTTGTTGCACTAATATATTATGGGCTTCTACAAGCCAAGGGCACAAGGGATTCGGGTGGTCTTTCGTGTAGATATTACACGGATACTTCGACTTCTTCTTCATTTTACCCCCACCAGAATTGTTGGTATCCTTTTTATCCCCTTTACGCTTCTTATTTTGTTGTTTCTTCTTTCCCTTGGTTTATTGGTTGGCCCTGGGATTCTTCGTATGCACATTATGTACATATAACATATGGGTAGGAGGAACAGTCGAACTCAAAGTCTGGTTGACCACATTCTATTGTATCGACAATTGTTGCAACTAATTTGACAACATATCAGTGGAACTTCTTTGTGTTGATCCCACAATGTTGTCGGCATGGAGCCCATACTTTTTCTTGGCCTTATCGAGAGTATACCATGGCACATATGGAAATATCTCGTAAAGCATGCCAGATTGAGAGTAGATCAGTTCAATTTTTTAGGCTCTCATAATAGCCTCCTCTTCTGAAAACACCCTGGAATTCGCTACATCCTTGGATACGCAAGGCACCAAAGACTTCAAGAACCACTCAAGCAATAAATAAGGAGGGAACTTGACCTTAATCAAGCTCTTTCTTTACCGCCATTTTTGGATATGATCAGAGATATGATCGGCCTTGGTTTGCTCAAAGTTGGCCAACAATTCGGTGTTGGCATCGTATCTTACAGGTAATTGGAATTGGTTTAAGAAAATCATCACCAAGTCATTAAAGTAAGAGTGCCTCAAGCCATCAAGATCAATATAATACTTCGAAACACCCCCTATAAGAGTACATTGAAAAAGGAAAATATGGACAAAGTCATCTTTCAACGAGTTTGATGAGCACCACAAGTGAAAGGTAGTGACGTGATCACCTAGATCTTCACCAGGCTTGCCCTCAAATTTCAAAAATATCTTAAGGAAACTTAGTTGACATGGGTGGCCAACACGGATCGTAACAGATTGATTCATTCAGTAATCTCGACAAGTCTGGCAAATGTAAAGTTGTCAGAAAGGGTAGTTTCAATTGTGAATTATTTATAGGAAAAGAGGGCCTTGGATTTTGACTGGCACCAAGTTGCTAGGAAAATTTGGATTTTTAGCCAGGTTTTTGGTAGAAACCATGGCCTTGACCAACAAAAGGAAAATTCATCTGTTGAGGCATCATCGGCTGACTCTCGAAATTGGATGACATAGCTTGTGCATGGATTTCTCCATGCATTGTGTTACAAGGACCTTGGAAGGGGATTCCCCCTGCAAATCTAACGGGCATGGGTACAGATCCTTGCCCGAGGTTCCATTGAGTATGAAAGAGGTTACCACTAATTGACACTCCTTACGAGAGAACTAAGCCCTTCCAAGGATTCCAAAGACCTTGTGTGGAGTATACTTCAGTTGTCGCTCCCTGTGAAGGAATGGTACCTTGCACCGGGTTTTGTTGACCAAATATGGGGCTTCCCCCATTCGATAAAGCAGTCGAAGAAAAAGCGTTGTTCCCAAATGCACCAAACAAAGAGAACAGCATAGATCCCACCATCATTGTATAAGATGAAGGTCTTAAACTGCCTCCACCAAATAAGCTATAATTAGCATTTGGCCCAATTGGTTGTTAAAAATAATCCTTGAGCAAAGGGGAAGGAGGAGGTATATGACCCCCACCATAAGGGATAGCACTAAAATGGATAGTAGTGCCTACAGTCGACCCTTGTAGGGGAGCATTTGAGCTCCCTGCCCCCAAACCGATGGTCTATAACGTATAATAAGTAAGAAACGATTTTGTATCAAAGTTGGGCATCCCATATGAGAAGGGGGCACTCATCACATTCTAAGTAAATGAAACAGTAGTCGAGGCTGTTAAAAGTATCGAACCACTGCCCAAAGTTGTGGGAGTCAGGACAATTGTGGTCCTGACTGGAAAAGGTGGGAGAGAAGGTAGGGTTCCCCCTACAGTAGTATCCATAATGGGAGTACATGGATTCCCAAATGAAGTAGTAGCATTCACTTCCATTGTCACTCGTAGAACTAGCTGGCACTCAGAAGATGTCACCTCAGGAGGGACAATTTGAATCACAATCAGTGCCGAAAAGTCTGTATTCGAAGGATTGGTTGGCCTGAAACTTTCAATTTCAAGGTCAGAGACAATGGATTCCTTTGGAGCTAGAAATTCTCCTCTCGGAGCAGGCTCGGGCATAGTTTCCTGAAGCCCAGTTGCTTCGAATGACCCTTCTTGATCAATTCTTCACCTCAACAGTGGAAGAGGTGGCTCCAAAGTAACTAGCGATATTCCCTAAAGCCTTTGTGACTGGCGGAGTTTTTGATATTCCACTTTGTGAAATGATCAAACAACACAGTAAGGCTTGACTAGCGTGGAACACAAAGCAAACACTAAAAAATTTCCTAAAGATAAATCAAGAAGTCGACTAACTAGTGGGAAGGATGGTTACACCAATCAACACTAAAGAAACTAACCGATGCAAGTAAAACTCGAACACGAAATCACCCTTTGATTATACTCTGTGAAGGATGATCCGACATCTACCATAGGTACCACGGTATACCCCCGCAGTCACCTATGTAAGTCTGTAAAATATGGGCAACTAGGTTGTCAGCTCGCAGTCAATCACCAAGCAGGTACAGTCAGGCATATTGTAATGAGCAGGATCACAAATATGAATCCCTTCAAGGGTATCAAAAGAAATTGGTCTCGAAGAAAAATGAGGATCTCGAACAGATTCAAGGTCCATGAAGCTCCACAGGAAAATGAGATTGGTTTGTTCTCGAGAAAGACCCTCAATATACAATCCCCACTGTTTTTAGTCCAGCTTTGGAGGGTTTATTTCTTCTTCCTTTCCTCACACGACCTCATGTTTATCCCATGTTGTAGAGGGGGGTCCCAACTAACTCTTACAGCGTTGGAATTAAAACACTCCCTATATCATACTCCAATGTTTGTTTTAAAGTTTCCTTGAAGAGATTCCTCTTCACACCTAATTCAAGGCCCTAAAACCCTAAACTAGTCGGTGAACCCTACAAACATTAATTTTAAGCATTAAGCATTAATTTTAAGGCTTGATTTACGCAAAGGGTGCAGTAGTGAAACTGATGGTGTTACGAAGAGACGAAAAAGGAAGAGAACTTTAAAGCATTTGAAAGAAAAAGATACTTCAAAATTAAAAGCAAAGATTGTAAAAACTATTTGTAAATTCAACTTTTCTAATTGGCATTTCAAGATATTGTAAATGAAGGAATCCTCTTGTTTTTGTTTGACTACAAACTAATTATATTCCACAAAATCGAAAAGAGTTTTGAAATGAGGATTCACTTTATTTTGCAAATAACAACCTTGACTACTTTACCAAACCAAATGCAAGAAAATAAATTCTGTTTTTTTTTTTTTTTGAACTTCTTTAACAAGAAAAATTGAAATAAAGACTCATTTTTTTTGTTTTTCAAAGCAAGAAACAGGAACAAAGAGAAAACTAAAAACAATATTTATAAAGACCCTAATCCCACTACAGATCACAGGGATTCAACCAAGAAACCAAAAGGTGAATCTAAAACTTGAAAGCTCACTCTAAACCTTTTAGGGAAAAAAAAATAAGACTCAGGAACAAGTTGACCGAAAATATAACCCAATCTATGGCCAAATACAGAGACTCTGATTGGTTCAAGAAATTCTTGAGAAGTCTAAACTTCTATCAAGAAAGAGATAACCTCTCTCTTTATTAAAAAATACTTTCAAGGAATAAATGCGCGGGTTGTTGCATCAGCAGCCTACGTATGTACACAGGTTTTCTACTATGTAGAGCCTGTATGTACGCGGGCTGACCCAAAACAAGGCGTGTACACCTCTGAGAATTTTCAAAAATAAAAAGACAAGGCAAACTTACAAGGTAGGGAAAGTTGGTATGCACCTTGCAGGTGACCAGAAACCCTTAAAATATTTAGTAAAATTAATTGAAACTCAAAAGGCAAACAAAACCAATTAACAACCCAAAAACCTCCCTAAAAATGCTAGAGAGACTCCCTGGTATGGTTGCCAATTCTGTTAACGGGAAAATACCCCT
This sequence comes from Picea mariana, assembly GCA_032191745.1. Classification (NCBI taxonomy): domain Eukaryota; kingdom Viridiplantae; phylum Streptophyta; class Pinopsida; order Pinales; family Pinaceae; genus Picea; species Picea mariana. Next base: position 1,570,567 of record JASDQU010099746.1, read on the forward strand.
ATAACTATACCAGGGTTTAAGATATAGATAGAGTGAATGACCTTCTAAAAGTAAATCTAGTTTCTACACTACCCCAAACATGCCAAAATAAATGAACAAAAAGAAATAGAAGATAAATTCGATAACTATACCTTTTATCCAATGTCTGGTGATGATCTCCTCAAGCTTTGTGGTTCCAAAGATTGCAAGTATCCTCCCAAAGTTGACCTGCATCCAAGAATAGGAAAACAAGGCTACAAGCATGTTATTTATATTCATAAATTAGGGTTAGATATCAAATGTTATGTATAAATCAAAGAAAATACACAAAACATCATCATTTGGGACAGGGAAAAGAGATTATTTTATTCATTAAACAAAGATTGAAACTTACAATCCTTTCCGACCACCTTTCCACGAACCTAGTCCGAGCTCCTATTTACAATGCTCCAAGTGCACCTTCAATAAGCCTCTTCTCACAATCTACTAATCACCTAAAGGAAAGGGAATGGATTGAATGGAAGAAAAGGGATTGAAGAGGGAATGTTGAGGTAGTAACTCACAAAAGGTTGCAAATGCTTGGGCAAGGAAGGGAAGTGAAATTGGGAAAAGTTTCACTTTTCTAATTCTTTATTGTGAAACGAGACCCCAAAACCTTGTTTTATATGACAAAAGGATGGTTATTCAGTGGGGAACGGGCTATAGCAGGTGAATTGGTTGGGAAACTTCCAATAGCCTGTAAATTCCACCGAATTCCTTGCAGCTTTTTAATTTTTGCAAATTTTGGAGGTATATGTAGGTTGTTTAGTATGCATCAAGCATATGTATGTGGGCTTTCTAGCATGTAGCAAGAATATGTATGTGGTTAGTAGTGGTGCAGGGCGCATACATGCTCTAAAAATTGGTTTTTTAAGTAGATCTCCTCAGCAGTGATTTGGAAAATTATGCAAGTAAGAGGTTCAATGCCATGTATGCATGAGTAGGGAATTTTAGGGCTATAACACTAAGATGTTTCCTATCAATTTTTTCTAATGGATTTGGTGCATCACTCTCCAAAGACGAGAAATCATTGTGGCCCCCTTTTCCTTTCAATACAAGGGCATATGAGATTAATGATGTAAAGGATGTGATTGTAAGTGTTGAAGGTTTGGTTGCCTTCCACTTCGATGAGGAAAGATTTATAAGGCATGATAATTTAAACATATTCTATCACCATTGTCATGCCTAAAAATATAGACGAATGTATTATAAAGAAGTCTAGAAAGAGGAGGAAGTATATAGAAGAGACACATCATTAGATAAAGTGGAGTTCGGGATAGGCAATGATAGTAGAGGAGGCAAAGAAAATAATAAAGAGAAGCTAGAAAGAGAGATGCTTGAGAAGGAATCCATAGAGAGAGGAAATAACAATAGTTAAAGCTCTAAGACTACAAAAAGAAACTAAAGATCTAAAGCTACAAAAGGAAGATGAGGCTCTAAGCTTATGAAAAGAAGAAGAGGAAAGAAAAATAAATAAAGATTAAAGGCTAGTTAAAGAAGAGGAATCCCCAAAAATAAAATAATATGAGGAAGCATAAAAGAAAAGAAAGAGGATTATAACTCATATACATAGGAACTTATCATATTGAAACTGCATGGAAAACCCTAGGACCATCCATCATGGGAGGCCACTTCCCTCTAAGGTAACTTGGCTTGGGAAAGTTTACCCCTTCCAAATGTTATGCAATTGTTGTTATCACCTAAAAATGGACCACCTAAACCAAAATGTTAGGTGTACCGAAATGCACCATGCATATTATGATCATTTTTCATAAAATCCCACTTTTACACCATGTCTCATCAATATAACTTATAGGAACCACTTTCCTAAAGTTATTTTCACCTAATAAAGTCAAAAAAAAAATTTTATGACTTTTGTCTCTTACATTTATTTTAAAAAGAAAAATAAATCAATTAAAATTCAAACTTTTACCTATAAAACCAAGAGGTTTTTCCCCATTTCATACACAATCTTATTTCATTTTTCCTCTCATCTTTTTTATTGCTCTCCATTCTCTCCATTGTGGATGTTTTCCATTGAAGTTGCTCCATATCTCATGAAATCCTATTTTCTTGAGGAGATTTTCCATGTAGTAGCCTTCAATAGAGGAGAGAGAAACCACACACTTAGAGAACTCAAAGAACCCTCTCAAGGAGAGGCCACAAGGAGATCACCATCTTCAATGGTTTTTCTACAGGTGAAGTTGTAAATCTTTTTCACATGGGTAATGGATTATTCATTCATCCTTTGATGTATTTGTTGTTGATTCTTTATTTTACTACATTTCCTTTATGTTCACAAGAATAGATTAGATCTAAATTAATTTGTCCATTTAAAAACTAGGGTATTTATTTTTTGTCTAATATTTTTTTTGTAATCTTGAAGCAACCACAAGATCTGTATATGTTCTCACCTTGTATGTAGTTTTACACCAATATATTGGCAACTACACTGGGGATCTAAGCCATTTTCATGATCCTTGGTGGTGGGTATGTGGGTAAATTGTTTTTTCTTTGTTTTTATTTTATTTTTCTAAGTTTTTTAGGGATTTCTAAGTTTTCATGTATTTACGTGTCATGATTTCAAGAAACAAGGACTATAAATCCTTCAGGATTCCTGCAAAGTCACGCTCATGGATGTTAGAGACCTCCCAAGAGCCAACGCACATATAGGGGGCACCTTCTGCATTAACCAACACACTTTTTCAGACAAATATCTATATTGGAAAATGCAAGAACCAATCCATCTTTCTACAAGGGTAAAGAAACTATTGAGGTAAGTTTTTGCAGGGGCCAAAAAACTTAGTTTGTTGAATTTTTCGTGTTTGTTTGTGGATGTTTGAGTTTTGTTTAGATCCTGTAGGTTACTATTTATTTATCTTTCTATAGGATAAGCTATAATATTCATCAAATCCATAGGATTGAGAAACAAAACCCCTAAGGTTTTAGTGCCTTCCCTCCAAGAGATTTCTCGAGGATTTTATTTTTTGATTTTTCCTTACAATAGGTTGTAATCAAGCATTTCATTTGTTGTTTACTTCTATAAGGTTATTTTATTTTTTTCATTTCATCTTTAGTTTGAAAAATAAAAAGAAGGCATATAAGAAGATGTGTGTAGGTAGATGCATTGTCCAATCTTTTAGTTTTCTATTGCAGTTGTAGGCCATTTTACTTAGCATTATAGATTGCATGTTCAATTCATATTTGTATAACCTTTTAGTTAAAAGATAAAGGCATAATAGGACCCCTAATTTTTTCTTGTCAATAGAGGTATTTTCCATAGTAAATTTGATTGAATATGAGATTGCTTGAGATGAATTATTTCTTCTTTTGAAATATGAATTGTTTGCAAGTAATTTATGTTTTAAAAGTTGTTAGTACCAAATTTGACCATGTCACCAATATCCAGGTTGGTTGAGATTAGAAAGATGAAATTGGAAAAAATAGAGGTAGAAGGTGAGCTTACAGAGCTTCTGGACTAAAATAGCTAGTATATTTTGAGACGCCCTAGAGAAATCAACAGAAAAACTCATGCCCTAGGGGCTCAAGGCAACGTTGTAAGCACCTGGGCACTTATCGGGAGCTAGAAAAGGGATAATTTTTCTCCTAAAAGACAATCCTTTTTTCAGAAAAAGGTTATATCATGGGACCATAGCTTAGGAATCAAGCACTAGCGGAGGTGCACGACCTGATCATCCAATGGTTGTAAGTTAGGAATATGTATGGTGGGTGATCAATGTTGCATCATAAATTTGTGTGAGAGATAACAAGTATAAGGGGTGCGATGGTGGTTTGAGGAGACACGTGTCATGAGTTGAATGGAATTGAATGACAAAAGAATAGAGGAGAAACCATTATTGTTGGGTTGTGACAGTAGTATTCTGGTTTTTCCCAACCACCTATCTGCCAATTACAAAGCACATACCTTCCTACCCACACAACGCCACCCAGAGCCAACACAATAGTCCACCTGGGACACTGGGAAGGGTCAACGACAACATGGCATGCCAATAGGTAACCCATCAAATCTAATATGATATTTCCACCTATATAGAGAGGGCCCACTAGGAACTACAACCAACATATCAAGCTCAACTACATGTACACTAACCCCAAAGCCACATAATCACTTACATGGACCAATATGAATCTACCACGTGTTTGTGGGACCATGATGATGTCAACATTATGTCATTCAAAATTTCACTTCTTTCCCCCAAACTTTCAAAGGAATTGAACCATAAAAAAGGTGACGTGTGGTCAGGAAAGGGGCATGAGAAAGGATATTTCAAATGGGTGTGGGATATATGATGGCACGCCAAATCAATAAATAGAAAAGACAATGTAAAACATGAAATTTGGGCTCAAGTCCTCACCAATTATTATACTATTGCTTGCAGTTGTTAAAGGACGAGGATCTTTACCTTCACAGGCACACCAACGCAATCCATAGATCACATAATATCATGTCAGGTATAGCGAATCACTTCCCTCTATTAGTTGTCTCAACAAGAACATGTTGATCCCTTATCAGAGAAATCTTAAGGAATGGAAGGAACCAATATGCAAGTAATTTAGCTTATAAATGTGAGTTACTCATATTCCAGGAGCCATAGAAGATGACCCACCTGCTCAGTCTCTCTTATCAGGAGAAGACTATCAACCATCATGGTTACATGCATCTGGAGAGTGTGTTCTACAATTCACAAAGGAAGGAATCTCATTCTCTAGTATCATTAGTCTATATTTGAGAGCCTCAATACATCCATTAATCTACCCTAAGGTGTAGTTGTATCAATTGAACAACTGTATGGATAAGCTTGAGGTAGAGTATTCAAAAGTTGGTCAATAATGCTCTGCATTGATGATTGGTTGTGGATGAGAGGAAAAGGTTAGATGTTCTTCTATCCATCCAAGGACCTCAATTGTTCAAAGGTTGAGCATGCCCTACGCATTATATAGAGACCCAATTGATTCACCTAGAATAATATAGACATAATCTCAATTGGACAAAGAGAACACACCTTAGAACATCTTTAGCAGGTTAACTCTGGTGGTAAAATATAGATTTACCAGGTAAAATCAGTTGGAAAACCATAGGTGGTATCAAGAAACTAATAAGTTGTATCTAGTTTCAAGAAGTAGTATTGGATTAAATGAATGGTTTTCTCACAAATGAATACATCTATAAAGAAAGATAAGGAGCTCATTATTATGGTTGGTACTTTTCGGAATTTAAGAGTCTCTTACAACCAAAGTTTTTTATCACAATCCTCAAGCACAAACAAATAATAAAAGCATCAATCTTCATGAGATTCATCCCCTGCGTTATGTTTCAGTCTATAATTCCTCTTTTTGTGTGTGTGTTCTTGTAAAATCCACCCTTCTCATTTGACTTCCTATATTAGATCCCCATTAATAAAATATCGAGCAACGGGTTATCCAACATATTCAATGTAACTATGTGGTGTATAGCTATGGCATAGAAGTGATTTCCTCTTAACAAATGACCATTTCTTTCCATTTATTCATATGTTTAAATGATATGCATGGGGTACCTCCATGTATTTGAATATCTGAAGATGTATAACTGTTTGCAACGTAATTTAATGGTTTGTATGCATGTGCTAGAACTGTTAAATTCTTAATTGCTCGTCACATTGTCCTATTTCCATAAGCTATAAGATTCATTATCTATAGTGCCTTATATGATTATCCTTTTTTTATATTTTTTTATTCTAATTCACCACTTCACTCACCTTTAAATATAAATTATCTGAAACACTCATGGGCATATCCCTCTTGTAGCTAAGAGTTTTTATAATATGAGCTGAGAATGTTTGAGGGTTTAGATTTTTGAAAGAGAGAGAGAAAAACTTAGCCAATTTTGCATAATTTTCCTTAATGCAATCATGGATTTAGGATTTAAGATTCACCCTGAGTCTTATCCCCTGGGGTGCCTTATCATGATTTCATTGACATCCTAGAACATATTGAGGGATAACATCCAAAATGGCATCGTTTCTGGGGAACAAAATTTGAATACATATTTCCCTAGGATATGACATTGTAAGCTTTGATCCTTGACAGTGAACAAGCTTCAAACATCTAGTTGTTAACATTTCACCTAGTGACTCCACATAAGGAAAATATAACATTCAAAATAAGACGCACCAAAATTAACCTTGATCCTAATCAGTTTCCAGTATACTCAGATCCATAAAATATTGTGACCTGGAGAAACATTAGAGAGCACCATATCTCCTCTTCTTCAGGTATTCCTAATTTAGAAAAATTTCCTTATGTTGTTCCTACAAGCGTTGAATCTATAAATACAGTTTATATTCATTTATATGTACATTATGCTTCAAAGTTTCCCTCAAAACCTTTGATAGATATGCAAGATTCACCACTAGAATTATGTCAAGAAATGAGTTCTTCCTTCCGACCCTTCTTAAAAGATCTTGTAGCGCCTTTGTACTTCAAAGATAATAGCCTAATCCTACAAAACCTTATGGATGGCTTAGGTGGAGGAAGAGTAGCGTAAATCCTCCTCCTCCACCACCTTTAAACCATTGGGTCACTACTATATATGTCACATTGAACTTACCCCAACATGTCCATGATCTCCATGAGAATTACTCGAATCGTTTACCCAAGTATGATGGAGAAAAGACCCATTCTGCTAAGGAACACATAGAAACATTTCAAGACTTCACAGACAACCTATTTTTGGAGAATGATGATGTATTCATGAGGCCTTTTGTCCAAACTTTAGAGGGAGACATCATAAAATGTTTTAGATAAATACCCATTGCTTCAATTGATAGCTTACAGGATCTAGAATCTACTTTTATGAGACAGTGGAGTGAAAAAAGAGACAATCTATACTACCTAACTGAATTTGTTTCACTCAAGAAGAGAGACAATGAGATTGTTTTTTATTTTAACATAATATTTAACAAGGTGTATAAAAATATCCCTAGAGTCACAAATCCTTCACAGCTAGCAGACAAAGTCACATACATTGGTGCATTTGATGTTGACTTTGCTATGGTATTAAAGGAGAGAAGATCTTGAAATATGATTGTAATGCAAGATGATGCAATAGATACTGAACGAAACATGATTGCATTAGGTAAAATGAAGTTGAATCAAGATCAAGTAGAAAATAAAAAGACTAGATAATATTTCCATACCTATGATCCCAATAAATATTCCCATAAGGACAAGATGGATGAAATCTCCGGCCTCATTAGAAACTTAACAAATAATTTGTCAATATTTGAGATGGAAAATGGAAATTCAAATAAATTTCCACAAGAGGGAGGCATGAGAAATCCCAATCCATTTAGAAGACCTTTTAATTCTCAACTCATGAGGAGGGAAAGAAGGAATGAGGAACATCCCATCCAACCCCTTGTAAAAACCAACAATGAAAATAACCTAGTTGAAGAAGTTTTGGATGAATAATATGTAGAATACACAGAATAGGTACACCTTCTTTAGGAAATGAATAATTACATGCATATGACTCAAAATGTCTATGAATATTCTCTAAATCCTAGGAAGCGGGTCTCTAAAAGAAAATCAAACCAAGAAATTTTATCTGCAACTCAGTATAGGATGTTTGTTGATGCACTACAAGATAAAATGTACAAGAAATATTATCTTATGCCTAGGTCGAAAGACACTATCCAAGATAGTCAACCTTAGCCTAAGAAGCCTAGCCCAAGTCGGTTCAAGGACAAATTCAAATAAATTACTAATAATCCCAAGGATAATGAGGTTTTGGAACCTTCAAAAAGAGAAAAATAAATCAAAGAATTTGAGGAATCAGTTCCACCTTAACATTGAAAAAGAACTTTCTAAAATTAAAATCCATGTATTGTTGGTGGAATTGGTTATGAATCCTTCATAACATAAGAAAATTGAGAAATATATATAGGGAAAGGATCAACAAGCCATCCTGGTACCTTAAATGTACAATATGAGTCCCCACCATAGTTTTTGACCCTCATATAGATGACAAAGAAGAATATATTGCACCTTTCTATGTAACATTGAATATTCATGAAAAAAATGTTGCACAATTGTATGCTTTATTCTAGTGCATCACATAATATCATGCCAAAATTAGTCATGGAGAACTTAGGATTGGAGATAGCCAGGCCATATCATGTCTTCTATTATTTTGATGCTAGGAAATTGAAGTGTGATGGGTTGATTAAGAACATGGTAGTTACTTTGGCTTAGTTTCTTTTCAAGAGCATCATGATGGATGTGGTGGTAGATGATGTGCATGCTAATTATGGCATGTTCTTTTCAAGAACATAAACACATAATATGGGAGGTACAATGCAAATGGACATGACTTATGTCATTATACCAGTATTTGGAGGTGAAAACAAAAGGTTGTACAGAGAGACAAAGTTTTCTTATGTGGTAAATGACTAGAATAACCTTGTAAACGATCCCATCTATGTTTTTTATGAATTACTTGGTTTTTGTATCCTCACAATCAGTGAAGAATATAGAGAATCCATAACATCTACAGACCCTTTGGTAAGCTTTGTTGATGAAGTAGATGGTATATGGAAAATGTTTTTTGATGAGGCATATTCAAATGGAGTGGGAGTCGGTGTAGTACTCATTTTCCCCAGCAAGAAAGAAGTACATATGTCATACAAACTAAATTTTGAGGCCACTAATAATGTAGATGAGTATGAATCCTTGATTATAGGCTTGGAGGCAGCAAGAAAAATGAAAATTGCCAAACTCGTGGTATTTGGGGATTCATAACTGGTGGTGCAACAAATTAGAGGTTCCTATCAGACCAGGCATCCCAGAATGGGAGAATATAGGAATCAGGTATGGGATATAATTGAAACTTTTTATGAATCCTTTAACAGTTATTTTGTTTTAAGAGAATTTAATCAGCGGGATAATTCCTTAGCAGTAGTAGCCAGTACCTTTAAAACACCAACCATTCCCCAAGTGAAATATGAAATTGAGATGAGGTATAGACCATCCATTCTTGACAACATCAAATATTGGAAAAAAAAATTAAGATGAACAACAAATCAAAAAGTTCATGGAGGTGATAGATGAGTTTGCAAATACTCACATAGACTCGAATGATGAAGAAGAGTCTCAACCATTGATTGAGGGATAAATTAAAATCACTCCTAAATTCAATGAGTACATGGTTGAACATAATTTCCTTCATCTCAAGAATAATTTTATTCCCAAAGGGTTGGTACCCTTGGAGCATACTTTTTATAGAAATGATGTACTAGTGAAGCCAACAGTTCTCCCCAAAGATGATAACATTGAATATTGTAATATAGAGACTAAAGAAGAACCTAAATAAATAAAGATATCAAAAGAGATTCTTGTTGAACATAAGGAAAAATACTTGCAGTTGTTCAAAGCGTTCAAGGATGCTTTTGCCTCGAAATATGAAGACATAAATAATTTTGATACCAGCATCATACAACATAGAATACCCCTCAACCCTGGTACTAATACTTTCATGTAGAAACTAAGGAAATGTAATCCCATTTTGTTGCTTACTATTGAGAAGGAAGTGAGGAATTTAATAGATGCTAAGATCATAATTCTTCTCAAGTATTCTAAATGGGTAGCAAATATGGTTCCAATCAAGAAAAAGAGTGGAGAAATAAGGCTTTGTGTGGATTTTAGGAACCTAAATAAATTATCATGAAAGGATAATTACCCTTTTTCTAAGATGGATCACATATTGTAGAACATAGTGGGAGAAAACAAAATCTCTATGATGGATGGTTTCTTTAGATACAACTAAGTGGCAATGCATCTTGAAGATAGGGAAAAGACAACCTTCACAACACCATGGGGAAATTTCATGTATGATAAAATTCCTTTTGGTTTGATAAATGCAGGATCCACATTTCAAAGAGCTATGGATATAGCCTTTGTGGGAGAAAAATGCATATTCATTGTTATATACCTTTATAGCATCAAGCATTTAAGGCATGCCTTTATGAAATGCAGGAAATTTGGCTTGTCAAAAGGAAATATCCTAGGCCATATAGTATCCAAAGAAGAAGTAAAGATAGATCCTAAAAGAGTAGATGCCATCAAACAAATTGTCTCTCCTACGAACAAAAGGAAATACAATCCTTCCTGAGAAGAATAAATTTTCTGAGAAGGTTTGTCCCCAATTTTGTTGAAATGGTAAAACACATCACTGACATGCTAAAGAAAGACCATGAAGTAAAATGGACTATTAAAGCTAAATATTCCTTTCAGCAGATCAAAGAGGCATTGGGAGAGTCTCTAGTCTTGGTCATCTCCAAACTATGATAAATATTTCTTCATCTTCTCTTTTTCTTCAAACCATACCATAGTTGTCGTGTTGTTGCAGAAAAATGAAGAAAAATAAGAGCATCTCATAGCCTTCTTCAATATAGATTTAAGATATGTTGAACTAAGATATAAAAAACTATAAAAATGAGCATATGTCGTCATCAAGGCATTGAAAGCATTGAGATATTATATATTTCACTCTAATATATTTTCTTATGTACCCACTAGTGCAATAAATACATCCTCACACAGCCTGACAGTGAAGGAAAAAGGGGTAAATGGATTTCCAAACTTCAGGAGTATGATTTGGAGATAAAACACACCAAGTTGATAAAGGGACAAGGACTTTCCAAACTCTTAGTTGAATCAAATTGCAGGGATTTGGACATGAATTCCCTGTCAACAAGGGTACCCCCCCTCTGCACTCCCCCACGTGGAAGAGTGTACATACTTTTGGGGTGTAAATACTTCATGGGGTATAAACATGACTGAAAGCAAGGACCTCTGAATCAGGAAGATAATTAATCTCCACAACCAACAATCTCCCACTTGGAGACTAATCTCAACAACTCCACTGCTGTTGTATATGCTAGACTCTGAACCTTCTTGGACCTGGAAAATTTATCATTTTCATCTTCATTCTTGAAGACCAACTGAAACTGAGTAGGAACTTAGTTTCTCCCTGGTTACTCCCTTTGTTAACATGTCTGCAGGATTCTTGCTAGTGTGTATCTTTTCCAGCTTTAATTGTCCATCTTCCAAGGCAGATCATATGAAGTGGTACCTCAATTGTATATGCTTAGTCTTCGAAAGGAAGGTTGAGTCCTTTGCAAGGTGAATGGTACTCTGACTATCACAGTACAACCGCCTGTTCTCCTACTTCTTTCCCAATTCCTCCATAAACCTTTGTAACCAAATCATCTCTTTACTAGCCTCTGTAGTAGAAACATACTCTGCCTCTGTTGTTGAAAGTGCAACAACCTTTTGTAGTTTCGAAATACAACTTACTGTTGTTCCACCTATAGTAAAAACATACCTTGTGGTGCTCCTCCTGCTGTCTTTATCACCTGCCATATCTGAATCAACATATCCCTGTAGAAAAGTGTCTGAACCTCCAAAACATAATGCATGTGTAGTAGTACCTCTCAAATACTTGAGAATCCACTTTACTGCCTCCCAATGTTCTTTACCTAGATTGTTCATATACCTGCTCACAACTCCCACTACATGTGCAATATCTAGTCTTGTGCAAACCATTGCATACATCAAGCTGCCAACTGCTGATGAATAAGGGACCCTGGACATGTATTCTATCTCCTCCTGTGTCTTGGAACACATTTCCTTAGTTAATTTGAAATGGCTGGCCAAAGGTGTACTAACTGATTTTGCATTTTGCATTCTAAACCTCTCCAACACCTTCTCTGTGTACTCACCCTAAGACAATGTCAGTTTGTGATTTTTCCTATCTCTTGTTATTCTCATGCCAAGGATTTTCTTTGCAGCACCCAAATACTTCATCGCAAATGAATTGGCTAATTTCTTCTTGAGAACATTTATATCCTGCATATTAGTCACTGCAACAAGCATGTCATCTACATACAAGAGAAAAATAATAAAGCTTC
>JASDQU010099746.1:1593734-1604049 GCA_032191745.1 Picea mariana
TTATAAGGTCAAATAGCAACGGTTTGAGGGCGCGTTGATGAAATCTTTTGGGTTTTAATTTTAAATCGATGCTTGGTATATTGTTTGGAAAATTGATATTGCATCGGACGAGCAATAGTTTCGAACTATGTATTGATATGTTTTGATTAACATTGGTTTGAAACGATTGAATTGACACGACAGGTTGTTGGATTTCATGCTGATTAAACTTAACACTTGGCGCGTGATTATCACCTATGGTGTTGGTTCAGATTCGGATAAGTGGCACGTTGGTGTGATGATTCACCGATTTGCTGGCCGATACGTATGGTTTGGGTGATTATGATTATAACAACACTGTACATGATCATTAATACAATGCGTGGCGGTGGTAATCCCACCACCTTCGCATGCATGGAGTTATTTCTGGTCTCTTCAAGCATTCAAGCTGTTGAACCCTCTCATTTTCACTCTGTGCATTGTTTCGTTTAGCTCAAACCCTACCATGTACAGAAGCCATGGCTCCTGTTGTGAGGGCCGAGCCCAACGGGTGCCAAGCTTTGTTGACTTTTGATGGTGCATATAGCGATTTAGAAGAGTTCGATTGGCTTCCATTTATAAGGAAATTCGATGGTTATAACCTCACTGTGGCTCGACAATTTTCTTTTTCATTCGATGGCTGCCGAGCCAAAGTTGGAGATGTCCAGCTTGAAATCACTGAACAGTTTCTCAGCCTGGCGACTAGCCTGCCTGTCAAGGGGCAAAAATGGTCGAAAAGCTATAGGGTTGACAATGTCCCATGGACGTTGTTATTTCGGTCTCGCACAGTCAGCTCATGCAACAGAGGTTTGCCTGCAAAGATGTTGAAACCCCGCTGGTATGATCTCCTAATGATTATTAAACAATTCGTTACTTGTGAAGGCAGGTACGGGTTTGTTTTCCTATTTCACTTGCGTTTATTAATGATTTTTATGGGATTCGAACTAAGTTTGCCTCACTATCTGCACCGAAGTTTGTTTAAGATGGCTAAGCGTTACAAACGCAGCCAAGCCGACACTAGCCTCTTCCATGTATGGTTGATTAAAATGATTTTGGTTCATGAATTGGGGTTACGTCACGATTCTTGTCATGAGTTTCTCAGCCGTAATGGCTTTGAAGAGTCTAACCCTCCACAGGTGGATAAGCCCATGGTGACCGAGAGAAAACCTATCCCTGTGCCTTTCAGTGTTTTGTTACCCAAACCTAAGCCCGAGTCTCCTACGAATTCATCTATGGCTGTGACTAAATAGACCGAAGTTGCTAAGCCTACAACGACGAAGACTAGAGCGAAGACTGGTGCTAATACTAGAAACAAGAAAAATGCAAGGTTGATCTCTCGCATGGAGAGAAATAAATCTAAGCCTCCTGCCAAAACAGAGCCTATCGTGGTTAGTGAGGACTCTGATTCGAGCATTGAGTGCTTTCTCACCGAAGAGGGCTTCTGTGACAAACCTCCTTATGATTTCGTCAAGAACCTACCTCCTTGTCTGCAGGATAACCCTGACTTTTCGGGTATCAAACCACTCCATGAAACCCTCGGGGAATCATCAAAACCCCCTTCTGTTCAGACTGTTGTACCACCTTGCGGCCAATGTGGGCTCTGGTTAGAAAGATACTACTCGGATGTCCCAAAATTGCAATCCAAAATTCGCGATTTGGAAAACCAAGTGGAAAAGCTCACTGGTCAGAATGCAAAGATGCAACCCTCCGACAAGAAGCAATGAACCATGGGTTCAATCCTGTTCAAAAATGTTGAGTCTGCTACTGCAATTGTCAATTCAAAATTGACATAGCCTCAACAACTGTAATGGTATAATTTTCACTCTTTTATATGGCGTGATTATAAGCTCTGCATACATTGTTGACTTGCTCTGTCATGCATAAGTTTTGATTATCGATTTCTGGATTGGTTGTGATTAGATTCAGTTTGATTGATCATGATTTTATTTGAATATTCTGTTATTTGATATCTTTTCTATTGTTGAAATATAAACGATATCTCTGTTCGATTTGGTTACATCTTGTGCGATTTGATGGGCAAATTGGTTAGCTATGCTGATTATATTTTCTATGTTAGGACCAATTCGTATATCATTTGTTACATAATCAAATTTCGAATGGATAACAATAGTAGTTGTTACGATGTGAACTGTATTTCGATGGTAACAAATGTATTATTCGATTGAGATTACAGGGATGGATTGATCGTATCAAGTCTTACGATTTGTGTCTATAATTAAATTCAGTTATATGCCTGGTTTGTTGACTCTGTCAAAACCCTGCTTGTCGACTATGAGGTGATCAAATATGAAGACTTTCGAGTCGATATTTGTGGAAATGACTTCATCTGATTCAATGGAAGCAATTTATATATCGTGCTTTTAACTGAATGATATCAATCTGCTGTTGTGATTATAATTAGTCAATTACAATTATGAATTTACCTGTGAATTACTTGAAACGCAACGAATGAGAACTGTGGTTGGATTCTATAGGTACAATGATGCATGAAATCGTAATGGCTTTCTATATTGTCAATGATATGAATCTTATGCTAATCGATAATGATTGTTTGTATTTCATGTGATTTGGTTTATCATTGATTGCATTCGTGGACAGTCTTGTTAAGATGTGATACGATTTTATGCCAATTGGGGAAAATAGAGCATCTTTACTCTGTCCCGATTGTATTTTGTTCGATTTGGTTTGATCTAAAAATATTATTTTTGAATCATTAATAATTTGTTGATTATTACAAGATGATTGCATTCGATTTGATTTGATTGTATATCTGGTCATGTTTACTATTTTAGACCAGCTACAGAATCAGAAGATTCTGTAGCTAAGTCTATAGAGTCATTTTTCTTATTGTTTTCTTAATAAAATACTCCTCTAACTTGATCTTTGTGTCTAATACAGGCAAATTCGAATTGGCAATGGATATGAGGAGCAGTTGGAAGATATCTTAAGGATTTTACTTGCATTTTTAGTTACCTAGTTTAAGGGATTTTGGGATAATTCCCAGATTGTGTAAAACTATTTGCTATTATTCACAAGGATGTTTTACCTTGTGAAAAACCTATATAAACCTATGGTTTTGTAATAATCGATCATCCTCAGTTGGGGAGAACAAGGATATGGAGTTCTGATTCAAACTGGAGCAGAATTGGTGTTTTGTCATAGCTTTTGCTTTTCAATATATCGACACTTTGTTCCACGTTTTGTATATCAATTTTTCTATGGTTTGGTATTGCTTTAGCTACCTAAATCACATTCAAATGATATAATTTTATTACTGTTATCCATATCTTGTTTCTTCCAAATAGATAAAAGACATAACAATTATTAATTCCTTTTAATGAATGATAGCCTTGTCTTCTTCATGAATTGAATTGTAATATATAGATTTGCTGCATAATAGGTTTCCCCTTTTGCAGTAATTTATAATCAGAAAATTGTTATGATATTCTTTTATGTCTTGTTTGTCCTGTAACATTCTTCAAGAAGCAACATAGCTGATCGTTTACGAGAAGCATACGGATTAACTGGTGTGAGTTTCCCTCCTCCAAACAGCTTAGAAACAATCATACACAAGGCAGACTTGGAGCGTTTCCAGGTCAATTAGTATTTAGTTTACTGCTTTTATTAAGTAGTTTAATATAGATATATTTTGATTTGTTTTAATTTCAGTTAGTTTACTTTCTTATTCATAAATCATAAAATCAAAAAAAGAGTTATCTTCACTGTCTTGGGACAGCAAACAAATTAGTTTCACAGGTTTATTCAAATCTGTAGATTGTATGTAATGTATATTTGTGAATAAACTGTAATTAACTTGATAATTAGATAGTTGATTTGAGTTATTATAAGAATAGTTAGTAGATAGAATAGTTAGCATAGTTTATAGTTTAGTATATTAGTTCCTTTATTTGTTTTATTAGTTTCTAGTTTTCTCTATTTTAGTTTAATTTCTTTTATTTAGATAAGTTAGTTTGTTTTAGTTGATTTTAGTTGATTTTATTAGTTTCTAGTTTCCTTAGTTTAGATTATTTAGCTCAGATCACTTTTCTCTTTGGTTCTCTTAGGAGACCTTAGAGCGGCCAACAGAGCCGTTAAACTCGTTAGGGTGGTCCATTCCAAACGGCTTGGGTTATTTAGACAACCCCAGACCGGTTCCACTCTCCCATTTGACGGATGGACTGTTTTGCCTGTCAACAAATGGCGCTAGAAGGAGGGCCTAAGATTAATTAATGGCACGAGGTGGTCGCAAGACTCCTCCCCCACCTAATCTCACACCCATAGTGACTAGAAGCTGTTCACAAGATAATATCCCCCCTCAAACAGCAACTACTTCAACCGAGGATCCTCAGATCACAGTTGAGCCAGCAACCCCTAATCCTACAGGCGGTGATATACAAGAAATTTTTAGACAATCTCTTATTAAATCACACAAAGCCTTTGCTAGCCTTAGGCAACTACATCGCCCGTGGGGCCAACCTTTAGAATTCTCCGAAGTCAGAGAACAATTAGGTGATATAGATCCCACTGTGAATCCTACAGATTCGAACACAAATCCTGCTGCAAGAGGATCTGGGATACCTCCTTCTCCTCCTCCCTCATCTCCTTCCTCTTCAGGGGGAGATTCCTCTTTGGACGAAGGCAATCCACCTTCACCTCCTCCCACACCCACTACCCCAATGGCAAATCAGAACAACCCTGCTAGACCCTGGTTAGACCAAGATGCTGTAGTTGTACCTGGACCTCAGCATCCTTTTCCTAAGCACCTAGAAATGGCTTCCTAAGTTCGATCCCGATTCTAAACAGATAGCGGAAGACCATATCAAGAAATTTATGTTAGCCATCAGACTTCGCAACGTTGAACATGAAGACGTAGTCTGCAGGTTGTTCCCTTACACCTTTGAGGGTAATGTGTCCACTTGGTATTTTTCCCAACAGCCTCACACTATAGTATCTTGGGAAAAGTTTGAGTCAATTTTCTTAAAAAAGTTTGGAGATGGCAAACCTCCGGAAGTTTTAGTCATGGATCTTTCAAACTTAAAAATGAATGCTAAAGAGAAAGTCAAGGATTTTAATCAGAGATTTTTGACCCTTAAAAATAGAATCCCTGCAGACTCTATGCCTGCAGAAAGCCTTGTAATAACTTATTATACTAAAGCTCTACATCAAAGTATAGCTATTTGGGTGAAAAGATCCAAAAAGGCAACGTTGTTAGAAGCCTTTGAAGAGGCTACTCAAATTGAAAAAGATATACTTAGCCTTAAAGATTCCTCTAGCAACGAGACTGAGACTATTCCTTCTTCCAAGAAAAAGATTGAAATTCTTCCCAGACCTACACAAAACAAAACACAACCCAAAAACTCTGATTTGGAAAATTTAACCAAAGTTGTACAAAAGTTATCTAATCAAGTCGTAGATTTAAAAAGGTCTACTGAAGAAGCTTCTTCGAGTAAAGGACCCTATAAACCTCCTTTCCGAAAGCCCTTTCAAACCAATCGGCCTAATCCTAACCTTGAAGGCATGAACCTAGAAAGTCTGCAATATGCTCTCCAATCAATTCTAGGAGCCCAGGATGACTTGATCCCTCCTGATTTTCCTCAAGAGGAAGTCGAGCAGGAAACTTACCAAGAAGAAGAGTCTTCTCCAAATATCTTTGGTCACCTCTCTGATAGCATCTTCCAAGCTAACTTTGAGACTGTGCACCCTTACAATACTAGGAGCAAGAACGCGAACAAACCCCCTGCTGATAACACAACAACTTTACCTTCAAATCCATCTAAATCAGTAGAAATTAAACAGAGCAATGCTAGCCCAAAATTAGATTATGATGTTGTTGAAGATCTTAAGAAACTATGGGCTAACATTTCTATTTATGAGTTGTTGAAATTTTCAATCTTGTTACAGAAGATGTTGCAAAATATTTTAGATAATGGCAAGAATGGTAATTCAAATGGTAATAAGGTTGGACAAAGCAAAGTGCCACAGAAGACTTCCACAAAAGATAATATTGGTTCTCATGACAAAGGAAGCCTTCCTGTACCAAATGTAAATAATGTAAATAACAATGTAAATAGTGTAAATAATTCAGATAAAGTAGTAGTAGAAAATGCGAGTAAGAAACCACAAGCAACAACTCTAAGTACTCGCAAGAACGTTCCTCCTTTTCTCTTAACTTTCGAAATCTTCAACAAAAATGTGCATAATTGCATGGTTGACTCGGGAGCATCATCAAATGTGATGCCTTGGTCAGTTTGCCAAAAGATAAATGCCAAAGTAGAACCATCTTCTTTGAAAATAATACAACTTGATCGAACAGATGTTAAAGTAATAGGCGAATTAAAAAATGTTTTGATTAGATTATCGTCTAACCCAAAGGTTCATCAGTTTATTGATATAATTGTGGTAGATATTCCAGAAGTATATGGCATGTTTTTGAGAAGGGACTGGTCGGAGCAACTGCATGGTTACTTCGCAACGGACTGGTCTCACTTATGGCTTCCAGAGAACGGTAAGCCCAACAAGATCAGGGTGAACCGTGAGCGTTACCTCAAGTTCACGGTAACAGACTTGAATGAACCCAATGAGCCATACACACCTCCGGCTGATTCACCTGAAGTCCAAGGGATGGACACCTACTTCGGAAATTTCATGGCTGAAGTTTCACCTATCAACAACCCACAACAACAATCCGAGATCAACGCACATACGCAACCAACAACTTCTATCCAACAATCTTGTGAGAACGAAGCAAATCAAATTTGGTCTTTATACTTCGACAGTTCCAAATCTAAAGAAGGAGCTGGTGCAGGCTGCATCATCATTGATCCGGTAGGTAATAAAACATTACTGGCTTGTAGATCATAATTTGAATGTACTAACAACGTTGCAGAATATGAGGCTTTGTTACAAGGTCTCAGAAAATCCTTAGACATGCACATTCAAAATCTAACTATATTCGGAGACTCTGAGATAGTGGTCAGGCAGGTGAGAAATTCTATACATTGCCTTACCCCGCATCTCAAGTGTTATCAATCTGAGGTATGGAGTTTAATAAACAAATTTTCTACTTTCAATATAAATTCCATTCCTAGATCAAATAATGCTGAAGCAAATCTACTTGCTAATGTTGCCTCTAAACTTCTTCCTGCAGATGGTTTATCCCCAAGCGCATTCTCCGTGGAGCTATTGTTTTGACCATCTATTCCTGACAATATCACAAACTGGAGGGTATTTGATGATGATCATAAAATCATCAACTTTCTGCACATGGAAGAAACCTTTCAAGGCGCCGTGATAGATGAACAAACGCATGATGACGATTTACATGACTTTACGGTAATACCTAGTCCGAAATCTCCTGAAGCTCTTTCGGACATGGTAAATTTCATACCCAAATCTGTTGTTGGACTAGAAAAGTTTTATGATTTTGAAGATAAATTCAAAAAGACGGTCAATTGCAAAACAAATAGTTCCTCATTGTCTTATGAAAAAGTTAATCTAGGAACTAGTGAAAATCCTCAATGTATCAATCTAGGCTTGGGATGTAGTAAACAAGAAAAAGCTGCTTTCGTCAAATTATTTAAAGAATTCAAGGATGTCTTTGCTTGGACTTACGACGACCTTAAAACATTCGATCCTAATATTATTTAGCATGTCATCCCGATGAAGCCCCAAACCTTTCCCTTCCAACAGAAATTGAGGAAGATGCATCCTAAGTTAGAACCGACCGTACAAAAAGAACTCAATAAACTCCTTAGTGCTAAAATAATTTTTCATGTTAGACATACTCAATGGGTATCCAACCTCGTCCTAGTGCGGAAGAAAAACGGGGAAATTCGACTTTGTGTCGATTTCCGGAACCTCAACAAAGCGTTTGATAAAGATAACTATCCTGTTCCTCCCATGGAATAGATACTACAACAAGTATCTGGTTCCGAGAGGCTATCCTTGCTGGATGGTTTCTCTGGATACAACCAAGTCTTGATGTCTCCGCCAGACCAGTTGAAAACTACCTTCCGCACCTCGTGGGGCACTTATGCTTATCGCAAAATGCCCTTTGTATTGATCAACGCCGGTGCTACCTTTCAGAGAGCAATGGATATTTCTTTTAGAGGCTTGATCAATCACTCCGTAGTAGTCTACCTAGATGATGTGACCATTTACTCTAAAAACAAAAACGATCATCTAGCTCACCTACGAGCTGTTCTGCTACGATGTCGTAAATACGGCATCTCCCTGAACCCTAAGAAGTCCATTTTCACAGTAGAACAGGGTAAATTACTAGGATTCATTGTGTCTAGCGATGGAATGATTATTGACCCCGAGAGGACCCAGGTCATTGCCAAACTTCCCCCACCGACCTCCAATAAATCCATGCAGTCCTTCCTAGGTCAGATCAATTTCGTGAGGAGATTTGTCCCCAGTTTCTCCGAAATGGTCAGACCTCTCCAAAACCTGATTAAGAAGGACACCCATTATCACTGGGGACCTACTAAAAACCAAGATTTCAACGATATAAAGAAGGCCATAATCGAAGCTCCATCTCTCATGAGCCCTGATTTCTCTCAAGACTTCACACTTTATACTTTTGCCTCCGATCGTTCCTATGCCGCGGTCCTTACTCAAAAGAATTCTGAAAACAATGAAGTACCCATCGCCTTTATGAGCTCTGCTTTTAAAGGTGCTGAACTTAACTACCTAGCGGTTGATCGGCAAGCCTACGCTGTCTTCAAGGCAGTTAAGCATTTTTGGTCATATCTTTTGAAGTCAAGGACGAAGATCATTGTCCCCTACCCTGCCGTTAGGAACTTGTTAGTGCAAAAGGAGTTAGGAGAGAAAAGAGCCAACTGGGTCACCTCTTTGCAGGAGTATGACCTAGAGATCACCCCAGCGCAGATCATGAGAGGCCAAGGGTTATGTAAATTGGTAGTTGATTCAGAAACTGAACAACAAGAAGTCAGTGACACGTCATACCTAGAACAACACGATCAGAATATGATCGGTTGCACACAAAACTTCGCGAGTCCCTGGTATGACGATATTAGACACTGTCTTCAACATGGATCAGCACCTCGTCACCTTGACCCTGCTAAGAGAAGAGATTTGAGATTAAAGTCCACCTCCTTTCATCTAGTCAATGGTATACTGTTTCGTCAAAATTTTGACGGTGTTCTGATGCGTTGTCTTGAAAAGGACGAAGCAGAGAAAGTCTTGCTTGAGTTGCATGCAGGAGAAGCTGGTGGTCACTTCGGTGGCGACACCACTGCGCATAAAGTCCTAAGAGCTGGTTACTACTGGCCTACACTCTTTAGAGATGCCCATTCCTTATGTCGAAAATGTATCATTTGTCAAAAAGCATCAGGGCGATTGCAAAAACCAGCCTTCCCTTTGCAACCCGTCACAGTCGATTCTCCTTTCCATCAATGGGGCCTTGATATCATTGGTCCTATTAACCATCCATCCTCACAGAAACACAAGTATATTGTGACAACCACTGATTACTTTACTCGATGGTTTGAAGCCGCTCCACTAAAAACAGTTAACACAAGTCAGGTGATCGCTTTTCTGAACTCGAATATCATTACCCATTTCGGCATCCCTGATTGCCTAGTCTTTGATAACGCTTCATACTTTTCCTCTCTTGAGATGACCAAGTTTTCCTTAGAAAAAGGAATAAAGATTAAGTATTATGCTAGTTACTACCCCTAGGGTAATGGCTTAGTAGAATCAACCAACAAGAACTTGATCAAGATTATCAAGAGAACTGTGGCTGAAAATCACAAGAACTGGCATAACGCGCTACTTAATGCACTGTGGGCTGATAGGGTAACACCCAAAGCCGCTATAGGTAACTCTCCCTTTTTCCTTGTTTATGGTAGAGAAGCCATTCTTCCACCTCACATTCTTCTTCCTTCGCTCCAATTGTCACAAAAAGTTCAAGAAGAAGAATGCCCCCCTTTAGAAAGCCGTATTAACGCTCTGATGAAGCTAGAAGAAGTAATTGTTGATACTGAGAGGGGGGTGAATCAGTATCAAGTACAATTTAAAACCTTTTTTAAATTATAATTAAACCATTCAATTATATCCAATGAGAAATGAACAATAGTATAAGAGTTACACCAATACACCACAATACACCATGCACAATATATGAGAAATAATCAATAGTTTTTGTTCAAGGGAAGTAATGAATTCCAAAGGTAGCTACAGATTCCAAATGTAAAGGGAGGGATAAACCTCCAAGAGGAAGATACAATCCTCCAATATCAAGAGATATCTG
>JASDQU010099747.1:59277-86875 GCA_032191745.1 Picea mariana
TCAATACTTTAGAACTAGGGAAAGAGTAGTATTCTGTCACAGTTTGTTCCAGATCCAGGTGGATCTGGGGAGATTGGTCTGTGTCCGCACTCACGAATTTATCCTTGAACAGGGTGTATTCTCGATCATTGATCGTGTAGCAGGATACGTGTCAACGGATAGTGAACTCCGGGCAAAACTTATCTAGGAAAACACAAAGGGGAAAGGTTTGATATTGTCGAAGGCTGAAGTCCCGGAGTGGAGGATAGTCATTGGATTAAAGAGGACACACGTCAGTAGATTCTCATCTCTGGGAAAACGTGAAGGAGAAAGGTTTGATATTGTCGAAGTGTCGAAATCCCGAAGTGAACGAGGATTGTTGATTCGAGGAGGACACATGGTAGGAATGTGTGGAATCCGTCTAAAAGAATTCTAAGAAAGTGGAGGTTGAGAATTGAAATCTTTGAAGTTTGGAGACATGAAGGATATCTCGACCGTTGATCCGAGAGGGACACACGTCATTGGATCGTGGACTCTGGGTGAAATGCTCCAGGAGAAAACGTGAACTTGAGAATTGAAATCTCTGAAGTCCAGAGACACAAAGGAGATCTTGACCATTGATCTGAGAGGGACACATGTCATTGGATTTTGGACTTCGGATGAAATGCTTCGGGATAAAACGAGAACTTGAGAATTGAAACACCCGGAGCCCAGATTGCGAAATCGATCTCATTTGTTGGTTTAGAGAGATATGTGTCATCTGATCACTAAGACCAAGGATTTCACATGGAAAAGGAAAGAAGGAAGAGCCATAGATGAAGAGGAAAAATGTCAGCAGATATTCCATTCCATAAGATATCCAGTCAACAACAACAGGGTTTGAGAGTTGAATCTCTCGGAGCCCAGATCACAAAGGAAACCTTAGTCGTTGATGGAGGAAGGAGAGATCTAGTCTATAGACCTGAGAGGATTGATCTGAATCGTCCATTCAAGAGCACCGTCAAGATTGTGAGATCAACGATCATGCTCCATTAAGGGGCCAGAACATGCTCGAGCCTTACTGTTTCATGATCAAGACACAATTGAAACCATGGTTTTGGAGAAAGTATGCGTGGAGGCTCGTGGTGAATTGCGGGGCAAAAAGAAGTTTGGTTTAAACTATATTTGAACATGCCTGCAATTGATTGGCCACTTGAAGCTCATATCCCAAGGTCATATCATGAAATGGAGTTAGTACTCACTAGACAAAATTTAGGAAGCGCCTTGTTGAATAAGCGCTTGGTCACCGCCAGTGGTCACGCGAAGGAAGGGATTAGAAGCCTAAGAATCCATAGTTGATTGGTTGTAACTAATAGAGAAGATGAAGAGTCTCGACTGCCAGAGAAGATAAGGAACCTCAACATAACAAACATTGATGATGAACTCACAGGGAATAGAACCGCCAGAGAAGATGAAGAGTTGCCATGATGACCAGGAGATGACTCGACGTGAGGAAAGAATGTTGTTGGCATAGGGGCAGACCCAGGATTTAGCTCCAAGAGAGCACCAACAAGCCCTAACTACTGTCCCTTTAGGCTACACCTGTGAAGCAGATGCAGTCTCACCCGAAGCAACTATGGGGGGGGTTGCAGGACAGAAGTTTCTACAACCAAAGGAGATATCAAGTGGATCAAATACCAGGACAACACAGCATGCCTATATCACTTATTAGCTCAGATCTACTCCATACATCTATCATATCTACCACAGTAATGCAATAACAATATTTCAAGGAAAAATAACACAGCATCAATCATACACACAAGATATATATATGTGGTTCACCCTCTCTCTAGGGATACCTCCATAGAACTGTGCTTTAAGATATATTAAGATGAAAGCATACAGTTCTGATCTGCGCTCTTAACCAACAGATCATCCCTCTTCTCTCTATCTCTCCTCGACCTTCACACCCAACTAAAGATCTTACAATACCATAAGGATCTTCACTCAACACTTCTCTCTCACTCACATCAACAATACAACTAGATCAATACTAGTGACAATGACAACAACAACAACAACAATAATAATACCAACCTGACCCAAGTCCTCTTGACCTTTATTTATACATTACAATAGCTCACTGACATCATTAGGCCGAAGCCTATGTTTTAAAACCCTAGATACCAAAACCCCAAGTGTCTAAAACCATAGGTCAACTTGACCTGTGTTTTTAGGGCTTCGCCAGCCTGTCTTTCCTTCCTTCTCGCGGTGCTCTAAAGCATATAACGATGGCTTTTTCCACTTTCTGAATTGTCCACGATCCTTCTTCCTTTTTGAATTGTCATCCTCTATCTCCTTGTCCAACGAATTTCTTTCTCGGGGTTCACTCCATCTTTTCTATTCTTTCTCTCACTTTGACCCAGTAATAGTCATTGTGTCTTCCACGCAGTTCATTTTTCGCCTTTTCTTCCTTGATCTTTGCTTCCTTCCATAACCAAGGGCCAACAGGCCCCCAACACTCACTTGTGACTCATCCTGAGGCACTTCAGATCTGATTCTTTTGTTTTTACTTTGACTTCGGACTACGCAGTGCAGCCTTAACGTTCTGCTCTATGCCTCCTCTTCCTCCCTGTGTAGACTATATTTTCTGTGTCTGGTACATAGTTTCAACTGCACCTGGTACTTAGACCCTTTTCCTTATGTTTTTACTTGGAGCTGGGAGGCATCTGGTTGTCATAGTACAACTTCAGTCGGCTCCCATTCACTAATCCTTCCTTCCATTCTCCCTTTAAAGTCTTCAACTGCACAGCTCCTCCTTATGTAACATGAGCAACCTCGTATGGCCCCATCCAATGTGTTCTGAACTTCCCAGGATGCTTCATGAACTTACTGTTGTATACTAGTACCAAATCACCTTGTTTAAATGCCTTCTTCTTGATGTTTCTATCATGGTAGGCCATCTCTCTTTCCTTATGTACTTGTTGATGGAATACTACAATAAATATATCTTCTTCAAGTTCAACCAATTGTGCAAGACTCTCTTGAATAGTGCAAGTGTCATCCATATATGTAAATGCAACAATTCTTAAGCTTGGCACCAAGTATTCCATTGGAACAACATATTTGAGACCATAAACCAACTTGAAGGGGGTCTGCATTGTTAACTTCTTGCAAGTGGTTCTATAGGCCGAAAGTATTGTTGGTACTCTTAAATCCCAGTCATCCCTGTTCACACTGCAAATCTTCATCAACATTGTCTCCAAGATCTTATTGAATGCTTTGACTGTCCCATTTTCTTTTGGATGGTAAGGTATGCTCTTCTGATAGTGGATTGCAAATTCCTCAGTCAGGGCTTCAACAGTCTTATTTATGAAGTGTGTGCCTTGAAAACTCATAAGGATCTTTGGGCATCCAAACCTGGTTATGATGTCATGAAATATGAAGTGCGAAGCTGTAGTTTCACTATAGTCTGTAATTGCTCTTGCTTCCGCCCATCTAGTCAAGTATTATGTCGCAGTAATGGTGTACCTTGCTCCTATGCGCTTTACTGGTGGGTTTATAGGTCCCGCAAAATCAATGGATCATTTTTCAAATTCTTGTAGGGTCAGTTGCGGTGCTAAGGGAATGCCATCTCTGCTGGACACTTTCCCAACTCTTTGGCACACATCGCAGGCTCTAGAATAGTCTTTCTGTAATGAACCTCAAATTCACCAATTAAAAATAAAAATAAAATTTGACCATCTTTATGACATAAATCAATTTTGTTTAAGCTTTAGAATTTAAGAGAAGGTAAGATACATTTCTGTCCATAATGACTTTATTACACTAGTCTAGTTTACTTCGAACAGAAAATCTTATGTGGACAAATTCTTGCATAATTCTATCACTTTCCTTCATTTTCAAACTACTCCAACATACTTATATGTATATAGGCAGTATCTAAAATTAGATCTCATTCTTACACACCAGTAGTTTACACATCAAGCATAGTTAACTTGAAGGATCCCATCTTGTTCTCTATGGTTTATGCCATTAAACAATATTCTAATTACGAAAATTTCGAATACTTAAAGGTGTATGACCTCGTGGCAAGCATAACTCTTAGAAAAAAAAATTCTTAATTAGTTTGATACTTTCATATACAATAATTTATGTACTTGTCATGCCCTGTACATAGTGACCTATAATATGATCTATTATTTCTATTCTACCTCTATCCCGGATGAAGATCCTCCATCGTTTCTACCAGTCCATTCATTACAGTAAAAACAATTCCTACTATGTTCCTACAATTTTCTGAAAAAAAAAAATAGAGGTCAATTGAGTTTCGGCGATTACAAAATGTCGAATACAAAAGACCAAGTTGTTTGACAAATCGCAAAATGCGGAAAGACTATGGGCCCAACACTTCAGGGTCTCAGGGTTCAGGATTTCACGATCTCAAATGCCAAACACCAACACACAACAACTCCCGAATTGAGAAAAAGTGAAAGGAAAGTGGGACCAACACTTCGGGTTTCGAGGTTCAGGATTTCACGAATTCAAATGTCAAACACCAACATATATCAATTCCCAAATTGCGAAAAGTGAAATGAAAGTGGGACCAACACTTCGGGGTTTAGGGGTTCGGGATTTTGTGAATTCAAATGTCAAACACCAACATATAGCAACTCTCGAATTATGAAAAGTGAAAGGAAAGTGGGACTAGCACTTTGGGGTTTCGGGGTTCGAGATTTTGGGGTTTACGAACACACGACGCACAAACAAAATGAAACAGGAAAAGCCGAAATGAGAAATGCTATTAGGGTGTGGGCCCAACAATTTCGGGTTTCAGGGTTTACTAACTCCCGATGCAAAAACATTGCACAACGTCAACGAAAAATCACGAAAACACGAAAAGGTATGGGGCCCAGCCAATATCGGGTTTCGATGTTTGGTAATGCTTGATGCATGAACAACACACAATGGTAATTGACGAATCACAAAATTCGATCAGGCTGTGGGGCCACTTCGGGTTTCAACATTTGCAAGAATTCTACGCAACTTGAACCAATAAACTCTGAAATGCCGAAAAATGTAAACATGAACAGAGTTTACAAACTCAGTTAAAAAAAAGACACAGAGTGACAAATTCAATTCAAAAATTGTTCCAGATATTCTTAAGGTTTTCAAAAATTCCTAAGTTCATTACAAAATTTGACTATGGAAAGGGTAGACCGCTCTTTAAATAAAACAAGGGAAGCATAAAATCTTCTGTTAGGCATCAATTCCCATGATTGTTTTAGCATCTGATAAACAAAAGGGGTTTTCTAGATTTCCTTAACTTTCTGATGTAGATGGATTACTTCTAGTTTGCGTTTTATTTTCCAATACATATATATGTGTATAATATATGAGTGCCCAGGTGATCCATAAGTTTCTTGTTATTTCGTATTCCTCTTCAATTCTTAAATATATAAAAAAAAAACAGGAAGTCTCTTTTAAGATGTGTGATTGTTTGGAATTAGTGATACATTTAAATGTTTCCTTTCGCCACAAAATGACTCAACTCCGATTGCTCAAATTTATATCTATTTAATACTTCAGTCTCATAAATAAACCCATATCTATGCAGATTGGTCTTCTTCAAGCATTCAGAGTATCCTAGCATTCCGACTTCAAATTAAGTCCGTCTGATTGCTCAAATTGTATTTAAATAAATTTTCCTAGTATTCTAGATTTTCGGGAGGGACCACTCTAGAATTTAGATTGTGATTGTAAATTTAATACCACGATAGATATCATCCATTGATAGAATTATTTCGATTTAGAACAAGTAGATGCATAATATCAGTTACACACAAAACATCCAAGGACAGAGTAAGGAAAAGATTACATATCTGAACCAACTTGCGGAAAAACATAGGGAACAACCACGTTCCTCCCAACCATAGAACAAGGTAGCCAAACAACTTGCCCGATTCACCCCCTAGCCTGACCATGAATCCATGAGGGCGAACTTGGAAAAGTTTCTCGTCAACAATGTCCTACAGCTCCAACAATTTTTCCTTGCCTCACACTCAAGCAGTGTTCATAACAGCAAGTAAATCAAAAGTCTCCTTTCCCAGCATATTTGGCAGCGTCCTGCCTCCTCAGATATGCTATTTATCCATTTTTCCCAAGTCTTTTTCCCTCCCTTGGGAATTTTCGCAGCTTTCTAAATCCCTGATTTTCAGGGGCTGTCAATGGACAAATCACTGATTTTCCACTTGTAATAATCATCCTAGAGGTAGTTCCAACATGTGCCCCACTCATGGAGTCATGGTCAGCTAAATTTAACATGGTTGTTCCATTTGTCCTCCTGCAATCAACGAAAAATATTTTGTTTCCATATACGTGTCATATTCAAATAGTTAGTTGGGTCAGATCAGGTCTCTCCCCAACAGTAAAAATAATTAATTACAATTGCCAAATTCGAAATTTGGAATAGCCATAAATGGAAAAAAATTTCCAAATTCGAATTTACTAAAAATGGAAATAAATTTCCAGCAATTTTAAATTTCAAAAATATTTTATTTTTGGGGATATCACATCCTTTCCCCCTTCAGTAAAACACTGTCCTCAATGCTTGTTCCCTTCTTGGAACAGGGTTGGATGAGATTTCCGCAAATCTCCCTCCAACTCCCAAGTGGCCTCCTCAAGACTAAAGTGCTTCCATTGCACCTTTACCTGAGCGATGGCTCTGTTCCGAAGTGTTATTTCTCTCCAGTCCAGAATGCGCAGGGGTTCCACCTAGAACTCGCCTTCGGGTTCCACTTGCACCAAATTCCAATCAATCATATGAGTAGGGTCATGAATATACTTTTTCAACAAAGAAACATGAAATACATTATGAATTCTTAGATTAGCTGGAAGTGCAAGTTGGTATGCTACGGGTCCAATTCAAGCTAGTATCTCGAAGGGTCCACAAAACCTAGGTGCCATCTTGGCACAGTTCCCTAACTTCAATGAGCTTTTTCAGGCTTTGACCTTCAAGTAAACATGGTCTCCCACTTGAAATTCTAGTGTCTTCTTTTCTGATCTGCATAGCTCTTATGTCTTTTCTGTGCTTCTTTCAAGTTCTGTTGTACCTTTCTTACCATGTTCTCCATTTCTTGGAGCATCTCTGGTCCAACCATGAGTCTGTCAACTGGGTTATCCCAACTAATTGGAGTTGTACACTTTCTTCCATATAGTATTTCGAAAGGGCTCAACTTAGCCGAAGTTTGGTACCCATTGTTATATGCAAATTCTATCAAGTGTAGGTAGTCTTCCCACTTGCTTGGTTTTGTTCTTACGTACATGCGAAGCATATCCTCTATGATTTGGTTTGTTCTTTCGATCTGTCCATCTGTTTGTGGATGATAGCTTGTACTGAAATTTAAGTTAGTGTTTAGCCCTGCAAACAATTCCTTCCAAAAAGAGGATGTAAATTTTACGTCTCTATCTGAAATCACCATTTTTGGAATACCATGTAATCTAAAAATTTCTTTCATGAATATTTTAGCAATGTTTATAGCTTTAAAAGTAGACTTTACAGGAATAAGTATGCAGACTTACTGAGTTTATCGATTACAACCATGATAGAATCATTATGTTTCCGAGTCTTAGGAAAACCTGTTATAAAGTCTAGTGATATGGTCTCCCATTTCCATTCTGGTACTGGTAATGGATGTAATAGGCCGGATGGATGTTGTTGCTCGGACTTAACCTACTGACAATCTTGGCACTGCTTTGCCCTTCATACTAGGCCAAAAAAATAGTTTTCTAAGTGTTGTTATTGTTTTCTGGTAACCTGGATGGCTAGAATACAGTTTCTTATGCACTTCGTCCAAAATTGTTGATTTCAATTCGGCTGAATCTGGTATATAAAGTCTGTTTTTGAGTCGTAATAGTCCTTTCTTGTCGATGGTTAGATCTGGTTTGTCAGAGTTGGCAGTCCTGTTTTGTAATTCTGTCATTATCTTAGTGTAATTTCCGTCGTTGATACCTGTCGTCCTTATTATTTGTTCTAGATCACTTTCTGCCCTGCTGATGTTTATCTCAAATAACCCATGGAATCTTCTACTTAAAGCGTCTGCTACTTTATTTTCCTTGCCCTTGATATGTCTGACCTCGAAGTCGAATTCGCTCAAGAAGGCTAGCCACCTTGCTTGTCTTGCATTAAGACCTGGTTGGTTAAAAAGATATTTCACCCCGCTATTATCCATCAATAGTAGGAATTTTATGCCCATTATATAGCGTTGCCACATTTTTAAGGCATGTATTACTGCTACCAATTCTAATTCATGAGTGACATAATTTCTCTCTTGTTCTTTTAATTTTTGGGACTCGTAACAAATCACGTGCCCTTTCTGAGTTAGGACACCACCTAGTCCCTCTTTACTTGCATCAACACAAACTATGAAGTCTTTATCTAGGTCTGCTACCTTCAAAATGGGTGCCGATGTCAATAATTCTTTCAGCTTGTTAAAGATGTCATGACACTTTTGCGACCAGTTAAACTTGGTTCCTTTCTTTTGTAGCGATGTGATAGGGTAGGCTATCTTGGAAAAACCTTCTATAAACCTATGGTAATATATGGTGATTCCCATGAATGACCGTATATCTACTACATCCTTAGGTACCGGCCATTCCATAATGGATTTTGTCTTTTCCGGGTCTACGACAATGCCTTCTACTGAAATTACATGTCCTAGATATTGTATTTCTTTTTTATCAAAGTCACACTTATCAAATTTCGCGTATAGTTTGTTTTTTCTCAACGTTTACAACACTATCCTTAAGTGTTCATCATGTTCTTCCTCTGTTTTTTAATAGACCAGAATATCATCGATAAATACTACCATGAACTTGTCTAAGTATTGACTGAAAATACTATTCATCAGGCACATAAATGTGGTTGGTGCATTAGTGAGTCCGAAAGGTATGCCTACAAACTCATAATGTCTGTATCTTGTTCGAAAAGCTGTTTTGTTTATGTCCTCATCCTTTATCCTAACTTGATGATAACCGGATAGTAAATCCAATTTTGAAAAGATATTGGCCCCACCAACTTGATCGAACAGATCATTTATCCTAGGTAAGGGGTATTTGTTCTTAATGGTCATTTTGTTCAGTTGTCCATAATCGATACAGAGTCTTAGAGTACCGTCTTTCTTTTTCACAAAGAGGACTGGTGCTCCCCATGGTGAGACATTCAGTTTGATATACTCTTTGTCCAACAATTCCTGTAATTGTATTTTCAATTCTGTTAGTTCTAGTAGACTCATTCGGTAGGGTGCTTTTGAGGTAGGGGTTGATCTGGGTATTAAGTCTATGGAGAAATCTATTTCCCTTGTAGGAGGTAATTCTAGTATCTCATCCACAAACATGTCTCTAAATTCACGTAGGACAACAAAGTATTCTAACTTTGGCTTATCTTCTTTTTCTAATAGATTCGTCACTTGGATGGAATAAACCTGACATACCTTTCTAATACATTTCTTGAGTTGCATCGCGGAAACTTGTCTGACTGACATAGGTTTTGGTATGCCTTGGGCTGTTCTAACAGTGCCAAATTCATCTTTATAACTAAGTATCTTTGTATAACAGTCTAGTACTGCTTTGTGTTGTTCCAACCAATCCATCTCGATAATCATATCATAAGATCCTAGTGGTAGGATGTTCAGATTGGTCCTTATCTTTTGACCATCTAAGCTGAACTCAAAATCGGAAATAAATTCAACTACTTTCCTTTTAGTACCTGTTGATGGTTGTACAAGCCATGATTTTGCATGCTTCAGTCTCTTAAGTTTATTCGACTCTACTACATCAGGAGTAATATAACTTAACGTAGCTCCAGGGTCAATTAAAATAGAAATTCGAGTGTCATTGATTTTACCTTCGATTTCTACCACCAAGGACTGGTGGTCAGCTTGTCGACCATCTATGGCTGCATTTATCCGATGCAGGCTTCTGCCCACGTCTCCCACTATCGAGGCTTCCTGCACATTGTGAACAGAAGTTCTGTTTGTTGAAATTAAACATGGATAGTTCCTCCTTAGATGAGGCTCTCCGCATCCCCAACACTTTAATGGCTCACAGGAGTTGTCCCCAAACTTCTTCATTTCCAGGTTTATCGATTTATAGCTACCTTGCGCACTCGGATGATTAGAGCGAAAATCCTTCATTGGGAAACTTTTTGTTGCATTCTGATAAGGAGCTGGCTAGTATCCCCTCTTCCACTGGTTCATTCAATCTTGCTTCTTATCCTTCCAGGCCTTGGGAAACTCTACCCGCTGTTTATACTGGTCATAGAACATTCTTGCTTTCTTGAATACCTCACTCAAGGATTTGGGGTTATCAAACTCAATTATGTCCCTATAGGACTGTGGTAAACAACTTAAGAATCGTTGGATTTTTACTTTATCCTCCCGGATGTATGGTACGAACCTTAGTAGTTCCATAAATTTATTTATAAGGTCCTCCATCGTCATCTGTCTGAGTCATAACTCATAAAATTATTTCATCTTCCTTTCATAATAGCTTTCAAAAAGGTATTGTTTCTTAAAATACTTCTTAAAGTCGAACCATTCCAACTGTTTCTCCTTTAGGCCCTTGGCCAATTTCAGGTCCTGCCACCAAATGCTGGCTTTCCCCTTCAGATTGTAGATGGCCATTATGACCTTCATGTTGCTGGAATAGTTATAGATCTGGAAGTATTTTTTGATGTCCAATAACCACGCCTCAACTTCTTCTCCTGTCCTGGATTCTCCATCAAATGTAGCTGGTTTAATCTTTTTAAATCCTCCTTCAAGGTGGTCTACTTGTTTTCTTTTTCTGTCTGATATAGTTTTGTCCTCAGCTAAAGGTGTCCCTTCAGACGAACTGTCTCCTTTTTCTGTTTCCGGTCTAGAATTCTTGGAGGCCCTTTTGCTGACTTCTTCGTCATGGTTATCGTTTTTTGGGCTTTTCTTGGTTGCTATACTACGCAGTAGGACTTCATTTATCTCTTATTGTTCCTGCTGTGCTTTCTTCAATTTTTCATTGTCGGCCTTGAAAACCTATAGTTCAACAATAAGATTCCTCATTCTTTCCAACACCTCTATGGGCGAGCTTCCATCATTGTTCTGTCTTGGATCTCCAGGAGGTCCTTGCTGCGGATTTCCTTCCATCTTGATTTTTGCACCCTCCTGTGCTGCCATAATTTACAAAAACAGAAAGGGCTTTCCGTTTGTAACCATAAGATTTATTAGTTTTACATATGTCGGGATGTATACTAAGTAGCTAGTGTGGCCCTGTTCAAGCCCAATGTTGTAGCTTTTGCTCTGATACCATATGTAATAAACCTCAAATTCACCAATAAAAAATAAAAATAAAAATTGACCATCTTTATGACATAAATCAATTTCGTTTAAGCTTTAGAATTTAAGAGAAGGTAAGATACATTTCTGTCCATAATGACTTTATTACACCAATCTAGTTTACTTCGAATAGAAAAGCTTATGTGGATAAATTCTTCCAAAATTCTATCACTTTCCTTAATTTTCAAACTACTCCAACATACTTATATGTATATAGGTAGTATCTAAACTTAGGTCTCATTCTTACACACCAGTATCTTACACATCAAGCATAGTTAACTCGAAGGATCCTATCTTGTTCTCTATAGTTTATGCCATTAAACAATATTCTAATTACGAAAATTTCGAATACTTAAAGGTGTATTCAGGATTTTGCGAATTCAAATGTCAAATGCCAACATATAGCAACTCCCAAATTGTGAAAATTGAAAGGAAAGTGGGACCAGCACTTCAGAATTTTGAGGTTTACGAACACACGACGCACAAACAAAATGAAACAGGAAAAGCCAAAATGCGAAATGCTATTAGGCTGTGGGCGGCTGTGGGCCCAACAATTTCGGGTTTCGGGGTTTACTAACTCCCGATGCAAAAACACTGCACAACGTCAACGCCAAATCTCGAAAACATGAAAAGGTATGGGGCCTAGCCAATATCGGGTTTCGGCATTTGTTAATGCTTGACGCATGAACAACACACAATGGTAATCGTCGAATCACGAAATTCGATCCAGCTGTGGGGCCACTTCGGGTTTCGGTGTTTGCAAGAACTCTGTGCAACTTGAACCAATAAACTCCGAAATGCCAAAAAATGAAAACATGAACAGAGTTTACAAACTCAGTAAAAAAAAATACATAGAGTGACAAATTCAATTCAAAAATTGTTCCGGATCTTCTTAAGGTTTTCGCAAATTTCTAAATTCGTTATAGACTTTGACTGTGGAAAGGGTAGACCGCTCTTTAAATAAAACAAGGGAAGCATAAAATCTTCTGTTAGGCGTCAATTCCCATGATTGTTTTAGCATCTAATAAACAAAAGGGGTTTTCTAGATTTCCTTAACTTTCTTATGTAGATGGATTACTTCCAGTTTGCATTTTATTTTCCAATACGTATATATGTGTATAATATATGAGTGCCCAGGTGATCCATAAGGTTCTTGATATTTCTTATTCCTCTTCAATTATTAAATATAAAAAAACAACAACCAGGAAGTCTCTTTTAAGATGCGTGATTGTTTGGAATTAGCGATACATTAAAATGTTTCCTTTCACCACAAAATGACTCAACTCTGATTGCTCAAATTTAGATCTATTTAATACTTCAATCTCAGAAATAAACCCATATCTATGCAGATTGGTTTTCTTCAAGCATTCCGAGTATCCTAGCATTCTGACTTCAAATTAAGGCTGTCTGATTGCTCAAATTGTATTTAAATAAATTTGCCTAGTATTCCAAATTTTTGGGAGGGACCACTCCAGAATTTAGACTGTGATTGTAAATTTAATACCATGATAGATATCATCCATTGAAAGAATTATTTTGTTTTAGAACAAGTAGATGCATAATATCAGTTACACACAAAACATCCAAGGACAAAGTAAGGAAAATATTACATATTTGAACCAGCTTGCGGAAAAACAAGGGGAACAACCACGTTCCTCCCAACTGTAGAACAGGGCAGCCAAACAACTTGCCCAATTCACCCCCCTAGCCTGACCATGAATCCATGAGGGCGAACTTGGAAAAGTTTCTCTTCAACAATGTCCTACAACTCCAATAGTTTTTCCTTTCCTCACACTCAAGCAGTGTTCATAACAACAAGTAAATCAAAAGTCTCCTTTCCCAACATACTTGGTAGAGTCCTGCCTCCTCACATATGCTATTTATCCATTTTGCCCAGGTATTTTTCCCTCCCTTGGGAATTTTCGCAGCTTTCTAAATCCCTGATTTTCAGGGGCTGCCAATGGCCAAATCACTGATTTTCCACTTGTAATAATCAACCTAAAGGTAGTTCCAACATGTTCCCCACTCATGGAGTCATGGTCAGCTAAATTTAACATGGTTGTTCCATTTGTCCTCTTGCAATCAACATAAAATATTTTGTTTCCATACAAGTGTCATATTCAAATAGTTAGTTGGGAAAGATCAGGTCTCTCTCCAACAGTCAAAATAATTAATTACAATTACCAAATTCGAAATTCAAAATTTCCATAAATGGCAAAATTTTTCCAAATTCTAATTTACTAAAAATGGAAATAAATTTCCAGCAATTTTAAATTTCAAAATTATTTTATTT
Source organism: Picea mariana (assembly GCA_032191745.1). Lineage (NCBI taxonomy): Eukaryota > Viridiplantae > Streptophyta > Pinopsida > Pinales > Pinaceae > Picea > Picea mariana. Next base: position 72,898 of record JASDQU010099747.1, read on the forward strand.
TTGGGGATATCACACTTTAGCATCTCTGTGTAAGGTAGGCCACCAAAGGCCAGCTCTCAAAACCTTTTGCGCATTCATTTTCCCTATGTAATATCCTCCTGCGATGCCTTCATGAGATTCTGCGAGGATGAATGGTCGTTCTGCCTCCATAAAACATCTTCTTAGTATCTCATTAGGTCTCGTCTTATATAGTTGTCCAGCTATAAGTGAAAATTCTGCAACGCCCACTACTAGTTGTTTCTTCTGGGGAATTGTATATTCACTAGCTGCCATTCCTGTTGACAGGAACTAGACTATTTCTGTGAAGTGGTCATCAATCTTTCTGATGGCTAGCAGCTATGCATCCGGTAGTGTGTCCTCCAAACTAGTAGGCTCTTCTCCATGTTCCAACCTGGACAAGTGATCAGGACCTTTGTACATTCTTCATGGCTTTACTATGATCTCAAAGTCATACTCTTGAAATAGAAAAATCCATATGCGTATTCTCCCCCCAAAAATTGGCTTTTTGACTAGGTAGTTCAGCGCGGAGTGATCATTAAACATTTTAAAGTGTCCTCCCAGAAAGTAGTGTCGAAATTTATGCAATGCATACACCATGGCTAACCCTTCTCGCTCAATGGTGGACTGGTGGTGTAGTTGACCTCTGCAGTTGATATATTCCTGCTATAAAACAATAAGGGATGATCAATCTCTCTTGTTCCCGATTGTTCTAACATGGCTCCCAATGCAATAGAAGATGCATCGACATGTACATGAAACTCCTTGGTCCAATTTGGAAAAACTAGAATAGGCACAGTAACCATTTTATGTTTCAGTGTGTTGAAGCTCTGTTGGCATTCTTCTGTCTAACTGAACTGACAATCTTTCTTCAAAATCTTCTCCATGGGTGTTGTAATCTGGGCATACCCTTTAATGAACTTCCTGTAATATCCTGTGTGTCCCAGTGTAGTGCGCAGTTGTTTGATTGAAGTAGAAGGGGGTAGATCAACTATAATGGCAATTTTAGATGGATCGACCAGCAATCCTTGCGTGCATACAATATGGCCTAGAAGCACTCCAAATGGTAAGAAGAAGATGCACTTCTTCAGATTCAAGGAAATTTGACACTGCCTCCATTTGTCCGACATTAGCCTTAGACATTCAATATGATTCTTTAGTAAACTAAAAACAGTCCAGTCATCAAAGTATGCTTCTAGAAATTTATGCAAAAACTCCTTGAATGCTTTGACCACCACCATGGAAAATATGGTTGGGGCATTCTTTAATCCAAATGGCTTCACTGTATATTGATAGGACCCCCATTCTGTTGCAAATGTGGTCTCGTGGCAATCTTCCTTGGCAATCCGGATTTAATGGTATCCTGAAAATCCATCTGTAAAAGAATATACTTCCTAGCCTCCCACATTATCTAACACTTCGTCAGTGAATGGCGTAGGGAAGGGATCATGCAAACAAGCATCATTCATATTTTTGAGATCTACACAGATCCTGATCTCTCCTGTCTTCTTGTCTTGTACCACCATAGGGATAATCTACTCTTACTCTTCCACAGGTTCTATAATCCCTGCTTCCACCATTCTTTCAAGCTCAATCTTCCCTTTCTCGTTATATTTGGGGCTCAATCTGTAGGGTCTCTGTTTGACTGGTCTATCATATGGATTCAAAGGGATCCTTATCTCTTCCATAGGCCCTTCAATGCCCTTCATATTGGTGAAATTGGTTGGAAACAAGTCCTGATGTTCATGCAATAATTCTGTAATCTTTTCAATAGTGGAAGCATCCCAATAATCTTCGACATTGGCAAGCTTCGGTGTTTTCTCTGTCCCAATATTGATTCCTTTAATCTTGATTGATTTTCCAATAAATGGTAGCTCAACTCCAGGTCCTTCCACATCTCTTTGACCTTCTGTTTCTGTGATGTTTGTTGGAGTTACTTTTCACACACCTAGAATTTCTTTTTCCTAAATGTATTCCTTGTTTATTAGTCATAATTAGTCATTATCTAGTCTCCTATATTTTAGAGGAGAATATTCCATCTGGAGAATATTCTCTTTCAGTTGACAATTCAGTTTGACTACTTGAGATGAGTTTAGTTGTTGCACTGGGATCATCACCATGATAATTCGAACTTGTCTTGGTATCATCACCAGAGTGGTGCATTAGCCTTGATTCCCTGAGTTAACTCCTCACTACTCTTTGTTCAATCAATTAACTAAAGACTAATTGACTAGTTAACTCAACTAAGTGGCAATTCACTCCCGCAACTACCTGAGAGACTAGAATAGGTGGCAGTTCACTCCTGTAACTGTTGGTGTGTGTCCATATCACTCTAGACCACCACTATGGTGCATTGTTTCACCTCAATTTGAACTCATTGAGTTATACAGAGTATATCATGTGTAAATTATTCATTATTCACAACGGTTAATGAGAATTCTTCCATTCTTTCTCTCCTTCTTCTTATTTCTCCAATTCTCTCTGCAAATGTATGTATTATTGTTTAGCTAGATCTATTTTGTGTAGGTTCAACACATTTACATGGTATCAGAGACGACGGACTAATAAGCAAAAGCTACACCAAAAGTGTTTGCAGGTACAAAAGATTGAAGACAAGGGAAAGATGGAATTCCAAAAAGAATTCATTCTTACACCTTACAATTGTTTTGCATGGAAGGAGAAAATATCCATACATATCCGATCCAAAGGGTTGTATAGGTTAACCATGAATATAGATACAGAACTAACATCAGCCATAGAAAAATCCAAGTACTTGAATCGTATGGATGAGGCACTCGGAACTATTTGCAGTCTTATCTCTCCCAATCTCCTTTTTCACATATCTTCCTGTAAGACTCCCAATGAAGCCCAAGAAATATTGGAAGGGCTCTTTTGAAAACAGGATGAGATGAGTGGACACATGTTGGAGGTGGAGCTTCTCACATTAGATCCAAAAAGCTTTGACAATATCCAATAATTCTTTACAAAATTCAAGGATTTACTGTCGCAACTCAAAGCTTGCGGGGTTGATAAATTGGCTGAGGAGAAACAAATGGTTCTCACCATTCTCTCCAAGCTTGGTCCCGAGTTATCTGTATTCATATCCACACTCCATACTGTCAGATTCACCTCTGGAGCCACCTGGAAGATGCTGTCTCTTGAGGAATTTATCGAATCCTTAACACAAGAGCAAACCAATATCATCAACATGGGCGCAATCAAAGGCCCAAGTGTGCATGCACTCACTATGCATGATGGCAGCCAACAATATCAGAAATATAAAGATAAATATAAATGAAAATCTCATGCACATCCGAAGAAGGAAGGATACACAAAACCCTTCACCAATGCCTCTAGATCCAAAGGGGAAAAGGGAAGAAAAGAGGAGAAATGTACGTACTACCACAAAGTATTCCATTCAGAATCTACATGCATGTAAAAAAAAATAGATCTGATGTCTCAAATACTTTAGCAAAACAACCTTGGAGATCACATCCCCGAGGGTGAAAAGAAGAAGAAGCCAGAAGATCTGAATTCCAAGAAAGACAATTCTAGCCATGCCTTGATTGCCATCAACTCCTCTCCCGATGCTTGGATCGTAGATTCGGGATCATCACATCACATGGTTTCTTCATAAGCAATCTATTCTTCATTGGATGCATGCAAAGGTCCTCCTATTCTGATGAGGGAAAACTCTTATGTCAAAGTCACTGGCAAAGGAAGGATTGAACTCACCAACAAAAGCTTCGAGAATGTTCTACATGTTCCCAAGCTTTCTGTCAACCTTCTCTCCATGTATCAGATGACAAATTCTGGCACCGAAAAGAAAGTCATATTCACACCAAATTCCGTGGACATCTACGACATCCAAACCAACTCCAGGGTTGCTACCGGTGAGGTAAATCATCAGTCTAGATTGTATACATTTTCTGAATTCATTAAACCTGATTCTGCTTTATTGTTTACTCGTGCTAATGAAAGTAGTAAGATATGGCACTAAAGTTTTGGACATTTGAATTTCATATACATGCAACAACTTAGCAAGCACAAATTAGTTGATGGTCTACCAGACATCCATTTCTCCAAGGGAGTATGTGAGGGATGTCTTCTCGAAAAACACCCTCAAGATAAATTCGACAAAGGAAAGTCTCAGTGAGCTTCCGCACCTTTAGATATGATCCACAGTGACCTCATGGGTCCTTTTCCGCATCCATCAATCATAAAATCAAGGTTTGTTCTCATTTTTTTTTATGATTTCTCACATTTTACATGGATCTACTTTCTCAGGCAAAAATTCGAGGTCTTTCAACACCTCAAATATTTCAAAGATTTGGTTGAGACACATTCTGGAAAGAAGATCAAAGTCCTATGAACTGATAATGGGGGAGAGTATGTAAATCATGATATCCATAATCTTTTCCATGAGGCATGAATTTAGTTGAAACATACAGTTCCCTACACTCCACAACAAAATAGAGTTGCTGAGCAGAAAAACAAATCTCTAAAGGAGATGGCATCTTCCATGTTGCATGCAAAGTCACTACCACAAAGACTATGGGCCGAAGCACTTAACTATGAAACATACATACAAAACAGATCTCCCCATAGATCTATCAAGGATAAGACCCCCTACGAGGCTTGGAGCGGCCTCAAACCAGTAGTGACCCACTTTCACATTTTTGGTTCTCGTGCATGGTCCCAGATTCCCTCTGAAAAGAGGAAGGCACTTGATCCATAGAGCACTGAATGAATTTTTGTTGGATACCCTGATGGTGTGAAAGGATATCGGCTTATTGATCTTTCCTCGAACCGGCTCATCATTGAGTGTAGTGTCCAATACGAGGAAAGTGTCTCGCATGTACCTTAGCAACCGCATGCAAACACCTTCACTCTTCCACTTGTCCGAGATGATGAGCATGCACATGCCGAATCTTCTTCAGATGAGAGTTCTGATTCAAAGGACTCAGAGGATTCAAATTCAGATTTAGAGTCAGTACAATCGGTTGCAGAGTCAGAGGATCCAGATGCAGTTGCAGAGCCAAAGAAGAGGCCCAAGTGGGCACATACTACTCTTCAGGATGTAGGGGATCTCATAGGTAATCCAGTCGATACTAGGAGGATTCGATCTGATTTCGAGGAGCCTCCTATTGCACTCACTGCCACTAAACCATTTCCTTCCAAGCATCTTTTCTTGGTTTAGTATTCAGATCCACAGTCTTATGGTGAGGCTGCTAGAAATCCCTTTTGGGAATAAGCCATGCAGGAGGAGTACAACTCCCTCCTCGAGAACCAGACTTGGGATTTGGTTACCCTTCCTTCTGGGAGGAAACTTGTTAGATGCATATGGGTCTACAGGACCAAGAGCATAGCGGATGGATAGATAAGCAGATACAAAGCCAGGATTGTTGCCAAAGGCTTTCAACAGGTTCATGGTATTGACTATGATGAGACCTTTGCTCCAATAGTGAAGATGGATTCCATATGATTGGCACTTTCCATTGCGGCAGCCAATGGATGGGAAGTCCATTAGATGGACATGAATAATGCATTTCTTCACGGTGATCCCTCTGAGGAGATCTACATGGAGCAACCCCAGGTATTTATGCAAGACTCATATTTGGTCTGTCAAATAAAGAAGTCACCTTATGGCCTCAAGCAGGCTCCGAGGGCATGGTATACCAATATGGACTCCTACCCGTTGTCACATAACTTTGTTCATTGTAAATCAAACCCGAATGTATACGTGCTTAGGACGGTTGATTCACTTCTACTTTTAGTTATGTATGTCGATGATTTGTTGATCACTGGTTGCTCGACTTCAGCAATTGTTGCAGTCAAGAGGATTCTACATGATAGGTTTTTGATGATGGACATGGGTCTGCTACACTTCTTCCTTGGACTTGAGATCGGTCAAGATGCATCAGGCATCAAACTGTCTCAAGCCAAGTATGCAGAAGATCTCCTTGAGATATTTAACATGACAGATTGCAAGTCTTCTCTGATTCCTTTCCTATCAGGAGTCAAACTTGAGAATGGTGGGGAGACTCCACTGGTTGAAAGCACACTGTACAGACAACTAGTGGGGAGATTGTTGTATCTCACACACTCCAGACCAAACCTCTCCTATGCAGTTGGCGCAGTTTCCATGTTCATGCAGAAGACGCATGAGCTACAATATTGGAAAGCTGCAAAGTGTATCCTTCGATACATACAGGGAACCATCACCTTTGGGATTCAGTATGCAGCAGAATCTACATTATATCTCATTGGGTTTACTGATTCTGACTGGGCTGGCGATAGCATTGATCACAAGTCCACATATGGTTACTCACTCAGTCTTGCTTCTAGGCCCATCTATTGGTCGAGAAAGAAGAAAGTTGCCATTTCTCTATCTTCAGCTGAGGCAGAGTACAGAGGGGTAGTTAACATAACCATTCAGGCTATGTGGCTATAACATTTTCTCACTAAGTTGGGCATTTAGTTTCATCAGTCGATCGTCATCTGGAGTGACAACTTGTGCACTCTGAAGTTCTGTAGAGATCCAATTCAGAGGTAGCAGACGAAGCACATTGATATCCACATGCACTACATCCGAGACTTGGTACACGAGGGGATCATAGACTTACAGTTCTGTCCTTCAGTAGAACAGACAACAGACATTTTCACCAAGACCTTCATTAAGCAGAAATTCCATTTTCTACGAGGTAGTCTTGGAGTGAAGGACACAGTTGCCTAGCAACTGTAGTTCTTATTTCTACATACATTGTACCTTGAGGGAGGCGGGGGGGGGGTTTCCCATGAGGTTTTTCCTCTTTCCTCGCTTTATTTTCAGTGTATATTTTTTACTTGGGTACCTAACATGGCCTCGTTGTCGGGACCCAATCTTTATTTTCACCATAGTGATGTTCATAGGGGGTGTTGGAGTTACTTCACACACACATAGGATTTATTTTTCCTAAAATTATTCCTTGTTTATTATTCATAATTAGTCATTATCTAGTCTCCTATATTTTAGGGGAGAATATTCTGCCTAGAGAATATTCTCTTTCAGTTGACACTTCAGTTTGACTAGTTGAGTTGAGTTTAGATGTTGCATTGGGATCATCACCATGCAACATTGGTATCATCACCATGATAATTCGACCTTGCCTTGGTATCATCACCAGAGTGGCGCATTAGCCTTGATTCCCTGAGTTAACTCTTCACTACTCTTTGTTCAGTCAGTTAACTGAAGACTAGTTGACTAGTTAACTCAACTAGGTGGCAGTTCACTTCCGTAACTGCCTAAGAGACTAGAATAGGTGGCAGTTCACTCCCATAAATATTGGTGCGTGTCCAGATCACTCTAGACCACCACTATGGTGCATTGGTTCACCTCAAGTTGAAATCATTGAGTTATACAGAGTATATCATGTGTAAATTATTCATTATTCACAACGGTTAATGAGAATTATTCCATTCTTTCTCTCCTTCTTCTTATTTCTCCAATTATCTTTGCAAATGTCTGTATTATTGTTTAGCTAGATCTATTCTGTGTAGGTTCAACACATTTACAATGTTCACCTTCCTTGGATCATTGCCTTCATCATCATTGATGTTGTAATAGCCATGCAGTTTTTGTAGAGGCACAATCCAGTCATCCTCGTCTTTCTCTAAAGGGAGGCTAGAGGCCTCGTCAAATACTTTATGTCTGACAATCTATAGTGCTTGATCTACTGAAGGATATTGGATTTCAAATAAGAAGGTGGTTACAAAATTCGGAGTCATAACTTTCCAATCTGTAGTGATGAGGTGTAGTTCTTCTTGAAGGTACCAGTTGATAGGTGTCGTGTCTAGTGCGTTGATGAATTTGTGTACCCACTATTCTTGAGGAACGTTGCTCCAGGCTTCCTCACAGCTTCGCACATGGTCCTTTGGGAAGCTTCGACCTATGTATCGAACTTCGTAGCCTTCTACTTGTGTTGAGAACCACACTGTCATCAAGGTACAACATTGTACCCAGTCTGTAATATTACTTTTGTGTGTCCCCCACCATCTTGTTGGGGTTGCTTTCAGGGTCTCATCCATCACCAACAATCTTTGTTGCATTGGTACACTCTCTTCAAAGTTCGACAAGAAGGTTTCTAAATTATTTAGACCATCAAAGGTGGGAAATTTACTTACTGTTGTGCTGATCCAGTGAACTTCTCTGGTTAATCTAACACATCTTCTTGTAGATACTTCGTACATTTTATTCTGCCAATTCTCTAGTGCTTATTTCGAGTCTAATGAATATACGCTATCACTTCTCCGACTTAAGTTTCCATCAGCCATATGATTAATGTAATCATGTTGTTTGGCTGTTAATTTGTATATATTTTCCAGTTCATATGTGCAGTCTTCTTCTCTAATGGGCTATGTGTATCGTTGACCTTCATGTGGATCTAAGGGTGCAATGACCTTAAGGCCATCTTTTTCGAAAGTCATGTGTCTCTTCTTTAAATCAACCACAGTGGAATTATTGAAGGCCGAATCAATTCCTAATAGCGCATGGTAAGGGCAGTTGTCATCAACTATATCAATTACCTCAAAATCTGCAAATGTTCTTACTACGTCGATGTCCATAGGGACATGTTCCAGTCTGCCAAAGGGGCTTACAGCCTGTTGATTAGCCATCCTGAGCCTGATAGGGGAATAGATCAGCCTAGGTTTTCCCATTAGTGCCCAAGTTTACTTCGTCACGACATTGACCTCTGACCCTAAGTCGAGGACCACATATTCTATATCATATTCACCTATTTGAGCATTTAAGTGTAATTCCTTATTTTTCCTTCTCTTTTTAGCAATTTGGTGTACTTCCCTATTCATTAAGGAGTAAGTCTTTCCTAGCTCATATTGTCTGATTAAATTTTATAGTTCTTGGACAGCGCTCTCATCCTGAATCAACTTAATATAGGTATATATAAATTCCATGAGCTTACTTACCTCTTTTCCTTCTCTTGGTGAAGCAGACTGGTCAAATGCTTGAGGCATTCCATACTCTCTTACTTCTAGTCTTGTCTTTGATGAAGAATCTTGGTCTCCTTTGAACTCTTTTCTTTCTTCCTCAAATATTTGTCTTTCTTTCTTTGCATCAAAGGCTTGGATCTTCTCTGCATATTTCCTAATTCCTGAATCTTCTGTAGTCCTCCCTTGGGTCATTCTATCATCTCTTGTAACAACACCTCCTCTAGTAATAACAATGACTCTTTGATCAATTGTATTTGTGGGTTCTGCTGAGATCCTCATTTCTCTTGAAGTTTATCCAGCAATGCTGGACATTCTTCAATAACATGCTCGAAGGAGTTGCAATAGCTACAAGTAGTGCAAGGGTTCTGACAATCCCTTTCCAAGTGTCCTGGTTGTGCGTAGTTATAATAGATGATTTGTCCTCGGCCTCTACCCATACCTCCTCCTCCTCCTCCTCCTCTGAATCCACCGCAAGGATTGAAGTTTCCTCTCCTAGGGGAGTTGTATTGTGTAGAGTTTCCTTCTTGTTGTACTTTGCATTAAATTTTGTATATATCTCTTAACCTTTCATGTATGATATCATAAGCCCTACAATCCCTATCATCATGCCCTACTGAATTACAGAACGTGCAATACAAATTTGTGGGTGTCTGAACATATTTTTGCATATAATAGCACTCACCAGTACGATTTCTATTTCGGCATACCTCGCACCAGGGTAAGGTGACTTTCTTCAAAGGACTCAGAGCTCCAGAGGCCAAGTATTCATGGAATAGGGGACAGTGCTCCTTGTCATGGCCTTTTGATCTGCATCCGACACACCAGATGTCTTATCTTCTGTATTTTCCCTTGTCTTTCTTCATATCTTCGACCTACAAGGAAAAACTAGTTAGCTGGCTCAAGATCTGACTCATACCTAAGTTGGATTCTCCCATAGGGGTTGATTCTAGCTTCATGGTGATCTCCAGTGCCTCAGCCTGCGAAGAAATATTATGCTGCATCAGAGGAAATCTAATGTGTGGTAAGAGGGCAACAATGAACCATTCCTTGTTCTGCTCATTTGGGATCTGAAAAGTCAATTGACCTATTAAGGTCTTTAATCTCTAATTGAACTCCCAAACTGGTTCGGCTACCTTTTGCTTGATCTCCTTCAGCTCTGTAATACATTGGGACTCTGACTTAGGTTTCTTAAATTCTGCAATCAATGCATTCTTGATCTCATTCAATGACTTAGGTTGTGCAAGTCCTTGGACAAGCTTTATGTACCATCTTAATGCGTGATCTCTTAGGGTAGTACTAAACTGGGTTCTTTTAACTTCTTCATCGGTGACATTCTTAATATTCCATACGGCTTCACATAGGAATTAGTGTTGATCAGGATCTTCAGATCCATCTTCCCTAAAGATAGGGAGTCTCATCTCGTCTGCCATATATCTTCCTAGGTTTCCTATCTGAGTATGGGGTGGACTACTAATAATAGCACTTTGAACGTTCTGCTAACTTTGATTACTCTGGTTGCTCAATGTTGATGAACCATTAGGAGTATTAATAGTACTTGCCTCAGTAATGTGCGCAATTCCTTAGGTTTCTGGCTCATCCTGGCGAAGTGCTTCAACTTCCTCTTCCTCTGCCCTAGCGGGTTTTGAATTCTCTTCGTCAGTCATGTCTGCTTATTATCCATTGTAGAAACCCTCATCTCTGTAGTTCTGCTTAAATAGGTTCACAAGATGAACTTCCTGGAACGTTCTCCCATTGCGCATATGTCCAGCCTCTGTGTTGTTGTCGCTGTTTGAATTCCTAAACATTAGCCTTTTCAAGTCCGATTAATCTATTGGATCTTCAATATGTTCTTCTCATGCAACAACATCTTGATTCTCAACTTCAGAAAGTGTAAAACTTTTCCTATGGGTCCCTTGAAAAAATATCTCTTGGTGTGGTTGTATGACTCTACTCTATCAACAACAAACTTGGTGATATAGCCTCCAATGGTGCTATCGAACCAATGATCCACTGCTCTCGACATGGCATTATCAATTCTTTTGACCTTCTTGATCATCGTTGACATCCAAACTATAGGAGGTCTAGATCTGACCTCAAACTAGGTATCTGCCAACCTGGCTAACCACTCATATAGTTCCTGATGGATTCCTCCAAAGAATATCTCGTGTATATCAGTAAAAATATGTCTCTCCAACCAATCCTATGTACTAAGATTAGGGTTCTTATTATGGACTTCAAATAATTCCTTTTCTTGATCCTCTATCCACTTTTGAATCTCTGCCTTTGATGGGAACCACCTTTACATTCCCTCACGAAGATTCTGGTCTTGGCAATAGAACCATTTGTTGGCACAGGGGAAGACCAAGGGTTCAAATCCAAGAGCGCACCGACAAGCCCTAACTACTGGCCCTTTCAGCTACACCTGTGAAGCAAATGCAGTCTCACTTGAAGAAACTATGGGGGGGTTGTAGGACAGAAGTGTCTAGAACCAAGGGAGATATCAAGTGGATCCAATACCAGGACAATACAATATGCCTATATCACTTATCAGCTCAGATCTACTACATACATCTATAAAATCTACCATAGTAATGCAATAACAGTATTTCAAGGCAAAATAACACAACATCAATCATACACACAAGACATATGTACATGGTTCACCCTCTCTCGAGGGCTACATCCATAGAACTGTGCTTTAAGATATATTAAGATGAAAGCATACATTTTTGATCTGCGCTCTTAACCAGCATATCTTCCCTCTTCTCTCTATCTCTCCTCGACCTTCTCACCCAGTTGAAGATCTTACAATACCATAAGGCTCTTCACTCAACACTTCTCTCTCACTCACATCAACAATACAACTACATCAATATTAGCAACAATGACAACAACAACAATAACAACAACAACAACAATAATAATACCAACCCAACCCTAGTCCTCTTAACCTTTATTTATACATTACAATAGCTCACCAAAATCCTTAGGCTGAAGCCTAGATGTCAAAACCCTAGATACCAAAACCCTAGGTGTCTAAAACCCTAGGTCAACTTGACCCACGTTTTCAGGGCTTCATCAGCCTGTCTTTCCTTCCTTCTTGCGCAGTGCTCCAAAGCATCTAATAGTGGATTTTTTCGCTTTCTGAATTGTCCACGATCCTTCTTCCGTGATGACTTTTCATCCTTGATCTCCTCGTCTAACGACTTGCTTTCTCAGGCTTCGCTCCATCTTTTCTACTCTTTTGCTCACTTCGACCCAGTAACAGTCACTGTGTCTTCCACGCAGTTTGGTTTTTGCCTTTTATTCCTTGATCTTCGCTTCCTTCCATAACCAAGGGCCAACACATGCAGAACAGAGAAGTGAATTTATTATGTTGTCGAGCTATGTAGGAGCAAGGAAGAGATGCAGTGAACAACCTGAAGAGAAGAACGGTGACGGTGTGAAGAGAATGCAGAGGTATTGCACATGAAGTATGCAGAAGGTGCACAAAGAGTATAAAAGCGTAGAACAGAGAAGAGATGGGTGATGTTGTTGAGAGTGATTCATGCGATTAAAGAGAAGCGGATGCAGGAGAGAAGAGAAGTGTAGCAGAACAATGATGAGACTGGTAAGCCATAGATAAACGTTGTATCACTATGATAAGGTTATAAAAAGCAAAGATTTATATTTCAGGGTGGTTGGGAGGTGCTAGGGAGGACTGGTGTCCTTAGAGTTTCAAATGGGTGCTTGAACACAGGGAGTTGTAGCTTCCATCTGGTTGTAGCCAAAAAAACAAGGGTGGCAGAGTGGTGCAAGGGAGAACGATTGTTCTCTGTTATACAGGTTGGTGCCTGTGTGACTGGAATTTGGTGCTTCCATCCAGTTGGTGTTGGAACAATCAAGGAGTTGGTGCTTCCTTCTAGTGGGTGCTAGATAAATCAGAGAGTTGGTGCTCTCAGCAAGTTTTTGCTTGTAAAACAGAGGTTGTAGCCTCAAGGGGAGTTAGAGCTCATAAGAATGATAATGTAAAGAAAACAAAGATTAATTATCATATCAAGAATAAGAGGTTTTTCCCTTTATGGGTTTCCTCGAGAAATATCTGTCTCTGTATATTTCATGTGTGTGATTGATGTTTAATATTCTATTGCTTACTTCCCTGCATCATTGTGATCGTCATTGAGTTTTATTTGAAGAGTTTTAAAATGGGAATAATTGTTTAAGCATAGTGACAACTGATTCAACCCCCCTCTCAGTTTTCCAACATAACATTGTATCCAATAAAGGTACACTTTTTGGATTTTGCTTCAAGATTTGTTCTATTTTCTTTATCAATATGGAAAAATGATTCACAATAGAAAGTCTTCATAAATGAATAGTTTACCTTTTTACCTGTCCATGCCTCCTCTAGAATTTCACCATCCAAAGAGATGGAAGTTCCTTTGTTTATTAAGTAAATAATGGTATCTACGACATATTCCTAGAACTGTAAGGGAAACCCATAATGTAATCTCATACTCCTTTCACGTTCCATGATTGTCATGTTCATCCTTTCTGACATGCCATTTTATTGTGGTTTTCTTGGAACAGTATTCTCTCTACAAATCCCATGGTATGAACAGTAATAATCAAACTCTTTGTTGGACCCCATTGTCTGATCTGAGACACTTCAAATTTTTTCTTGTTTCATTCTCAACCAAATCTTTCGATTTCTTAAAAGTTTCAAAAACATCAGATTTTTGTTGAATGAAATAAACCCAAGTTTTTCTAGTTGCATCATCAATAAAAGTAACATAATAATGAGAGCCACCAAGAGATTATACCTGAGTTGGTCCCCATACATCTGTATCCACAAGCTCCAACTTTTCACTCTTGTTTTATTTTCTGACTTTGAGAAATCCAACTCTCTTATGTTTTCCATAAACACAGTGCTCACAGAAATCCAAATCAACTTATTTAATATATGGAAACAAATTCCTTTTGTGAAGTATCTACATTTCCTTCTCACTCATGT
>JASDQU010099747.1:113452-133651 GCA_032191745.1 Picea mariana
TGTTCAGTATCACTTTGTGAGAGACATGGTTGAGGAAAAGAAGGTGTTGCTGGAAAAGGTTGACACTTTGAAGAATGCTGCAGATTCATTGACAAAGTCTGTGAGCACAGAAAAGTTCTCTTGGTGTAGAGTAACAATGGGCATTGCTGCCCTGAATTGTTGACTATATAATCCCTTGGACCCCTGGATGCAAAGAAAACAACAAGTGGGAGAATGTTGGGTATGTGTTATATTCTTTGCATGTGTGTGTGTGTGGGTGCGTCAGATACGACGACTGCGGATTTTGCTATTTTTAGCTGATTTGTAAATTAATCCCGGATTAAGGGATTAGGCTTTTGGTATCTACGGAATACCTAAAAACATTATATATATTGTATAGCGAATGGTGAAATTCGATATAATGAAATAAGAAAGGTTTTCCCGGTTGAGGGTTTCCGGTAAATATCTCTGTGTATTCTGTGTATGAGCCATTGATTAATTTCTGTATTGCTTGAGAATATATATGAATTGCTTTACTTCGCAGGTTTAAAACTTACAAAGAGATCGTTCATCCTTAAACATCAACACAGAGAGATGAAGGTCTTTCGAGACTTATCAACCATAGGAAAAAATACCTTTCAAAAAAGACACAACGGTGAGCCACACAATCTTACTTATTACTCCAAGTCTGGGCAACAGAACCAATAGTTAACCATCGAGGAAAGAAAAGACAAGTAGGGAAAAATAACCAGTTCACATGGTGCGTTTAACACTTGCAGAGGGGAGACGAGGGTTAATTTAACAGTGGAAGTTATAAAAAAAAACACAGAGATATAACATCTTTATCCAATACTTAAGATCTGAACAACTTGACAGCAACACCAGTGAGGACACACTCGTCCTTTTGACAGAATGATCAGATAAAAATTGTATCAATCCACAACCATACATGCATGTATTAACATTAGGGCCAACCAAGACTGGATATTGGGATACTTCGGAGAAAAGACAGTAATAACGGGCCAACGACCACGACTCGGGGTTTGAAGAAATAACACAACAATTGTTGGAAATTCCTCTGGGACTAGGTAAGGTTTACCACCATGACTGTGAGGGAACAGAGTAACTAACGTTAATACACAGAACAAAACCCTCCATCATCAATGCAGAGCCATATTGTACCATTGTTCACTTATTATTCCTCAGAGACCCATCATGATACTAAACTGACCGAGCAATAGCCAATGCGTAACTTAAAATACTAATTTCTTTGCTTGCAATCATAAACATTTTGCAGTCATCAGAGAGATCCATAACACACATCTACACAATCGAAATTCTCAAGAACACACAGATTCTAAAAATCATTGATCCATCATTTGTTCATACAACGGATAATACCTCATGGATGGAGAGAAAAAGAATCATACCTATGGAAAAACGCTTAAATGGTGAGTTGGTCGAGCCTTCTTTCTTCCAAGAGCCTGAAAATGTGGAGCTTTACAACCAATAGATCGAAAAATGCAACAATGGAACAATACTAGGGTGATGGGCGATAGGGGAAGTATGGAGTGGCGTGCAGAAGTGCACGTCGCTTCCATCACCTGGCTTATTCAATTCGAAGTACGAAACAGCCCAATAAGCATCACATTCACCAACAATTAAACCAAATAACCAATGTGTATTCAATGCCAAACCATCGTGAAATATGCGATGATATCCATTGCATAGTGCGCCACCCAATATCATTTACATCACGGACTCCATAATTTTTAAACAAACAACCAAACCAATAACAGGGTGCCACATGGCAGCCCATGACTGGGCCACATGGCACCAAACCATTGGACAGAATATGCCATGTGTTAGCAGACTATTCGTCCACATCTGTCAACCAATGAATGCCACGTGTCATACAATCCTGCCAATTCAAATCTTCCACGTGTCGTACGGACATGCCACGTCAGCATCCATACGGACTGTACAGTCAACATCCTTTTTTTTTGCCTATTTGACGTTCTGAACAGAACGTGATATCTCTCTCATCCGACGTCTGTTTGAACCCAAACAAGTTGCGTTGGGTTCATAACGACGAGGCCTACGCTCCTATTCAATTTGAAGCAATTCCGAGCACTTTGAATTTTGAGCAAAATTTGATCCCCTAGATCATCTAGTTGGGTAATTTTGAGGCAATAGATAGTACACTTCTTAAATTTTCTTTAAGAGATTAGGTGTATAGTGCTTTGTAATGTGACATGCCTACTTTACTTATAGATTCAAAATTCTCACAGATAGTACCTAGATGGAATGAAATTCTCCAAATTGTGTTGCATGCATTTTGAATTGCTGCTTGGCTATGTTCTTATATCCTTGGAGACAAATGGCACAAATCTTCATATGTCAGCAAGCTTCATCCCAAGCTAGTAGGGTGTTTCTTTCTTTACCAAGTTCCAAAATTTCCTCCATCTTCAAATTGCAATTATTTTTGCATTATTTCTCATGCATTGTTGTGATATGGCGTTCAACCTCCTTCAATCAAAATTAGAGTTTCCAAAATTCTCTTTGTTCCATTCATTTGAGATTCTATTTACCAAGATCAAGTTTCTTTGAAATTGATTCAATGGATCTTCTTGGTGCCATGTGATATGCTTCCAATCCTCTATGACTTTTCATACATAAGTCTCTAGGTGTGAGAGGCAATGTGGGTTGAACTTGAATGGTGGAGTAGGTATCGATCCTTGGGTGGTACTTATCCAACTCAAGTACAATAGCTACATCATCAGAACCCCCTGAGTATTGGAACCTAGATTTGAATAATCGAAAATAACTAAAAAATGATTCCTTGATAAAAACAATGATCTATTCTTTTACCAATGAACTAAGTCTCCCATTATCTTATTTTACCATGCATTTGTAAGTGTGATTGGTTCTATATTTACCAAATCTACTTGTTCAAAAAAATTCAAGAAAAAATCAACAAGTGGGTCTTGTTTGGCTTTTGGGCCCCATTTTTCTGCATTGTTCAATATCAAATTTAGATTCCCTCCAAGTATGAATTACAGAATCTAGAAGACCCTGGTCCACAATTTACTTCTAGAACGGTAATCAATATTGGTGGGGACCATAATGTTGAGAAGATCAATATTCCTATTAAAACAATAAGAAAATAGGGTGATATGTAAGTAGTGCACAACCTTTGCACTGCTTACTAGGTGGAATTTGTTCTTCCATTGTTCTTCTAGGCTATGCCAAAGCCTCTTAAGATTCCAATTGAGGTTACACATTAAAAGAGCCAATATGAGAAATATTTCTTAGGTTCATCATGGTTTCTTGAATAAAAAAGAGGCTTGGTTGATGTACAAAGAGTAATCTCCACAAGGATCTCATTTTCTGGGTTGATCCCAAGCCCCTATGATTTATAGAGAGAATTTTCATTACTTAAACACCTTTAGGGATTCCATTTCTCTAAGTTCATTATGGATAGTTTGTTGATGTCCTTGTTGAACATCAAATTCTTCTCAGGAGATAGTCTTGGCTATATTAGAAATCTTGCCCGCTTTATGTTTTTCTTAGCCTGAGAAAGGAACCAGTTGTAGCCCATCTAATAGGATCTGAGAGTGGGGGGGGGGTGTTTCTTTAGAGTGGGTGTCATATATATGAGTTGCTTTCCTTTATTTTTAAAGGGATGAAGTGGCCAAGTGATGAAGGTTGGTGAATCCAAAGGGGATCTCTACATTAGGAGGGTTGAGGTCAATACAAAGATGGGGAACATGATAGGTTAGATTGTGATGTGTAGAGGGAAGAGGGGTTTTTTGAGTAGGAGGGTCAAATTTTAGGAGTGTGGGTAGGGGAGAATTCAAAAGAAGGGAGTGGTTCCTAGAGGTTTGGGTCCCTAATACAAAGATCAATTCTTCCTTAACTCTAATTTCCATAATATTTTTAAGTACATGGGAGAGATATTCCACTTTTTTGGAGTTGAGTAATCTGGAAGAAGGGGAGGAAGGGAAGTATTAGGATGTAAGGGGTATTTTCCTAGGTCTGACCCTTTTGAAGTTTCACTATAAGAGTGGAGAGGGAATAATTTCCTACCCAATAACCTTTCTTCCTCTTCATGTTCCTCCGTGAACTTTCCTTTAATGATACACCTTGGACATGGTTAATTTCTCTACAATATCATCATTTGAAAAAAACATTTACAAAATCCAATCACCGCTAGTGTGAGATGATTACATATTTTATGCCTATTCCTTTAGGGAGACCTTCGTTCAAATACATTTCAACACAAATTTTGGCATCAAAGAGTTTTTCCATTTCTAGTGTATGATCATATATCTTGATAATGTTTGAAATATGGGTGCCTATCTACTACAATATGTCCAATTTCTAGTATTCTAGTGGGAGATTTGGTATCATTGTCCATATAAATATTTTTTGAAATCCTCTCCTTGGTTGGGCCAAAACCTAGGGTCCATTCATGAATATATAATCAAATTGAATTATGCCATTGGAGACCATTTGCCTTGATGATGTCTCAATCTACTTGAGACATTAATATAACAGTCAGAAAAGGCCTAGATACCATATGGTTTTTTGGAGAATAACTCAAAGTTTTGGCCCATTTCACAGCCACCCATCCTTTCAATGATTTTTCTGAGAGCTNTCAATTTTCCAATAGAAGCCTCATTCTAGTATTTCAATATGACATTCTTACTTCTTCCTATGGAAATTCAATATGCATCTACCTAGATCTAGTTTGAATACATTGTGCCTTTTTTTCTTCCATTTTCTCACATTGGAGACCACCTTTGGAGTGGGTATTAGTGGTGTATCCAAGTTTAATAGTGTATGCATCAAGTCTATTGGTAGGAACTCCAAATTTATCTAGTGGATAAAGCATATGAGAATTAATAGGATCTTGATGAATAGTCTAAGAGGAAATCAATGGGTCATAATGTGATCAATTAATGGAATGTCCTAGCAATGATTTTTAGGGGAGATCATATGTCATCATTTGAAGGAAATTATAAAGGATGTGAGAAATCATATTATGACATTCCACCTTTATGTTCATCCACAAATGCATTATAGTCTTAGGAGGGGCTGATGATTTCCATATTTTTGTCCATTTCCATGTTTTGGCATCTGGATGTATAGCTAGGTGTTGAATTCTTACCCTAGTATCATGCTATACGTTTTAACCAAAGGATTTCCTCCCCATAGAATTGTTTTCCTACCATCAGAGAAAAAATCCTTCTTTAGTCAAGCCATTGATGTACTCTATCAAAATTTTCCATTGATAACCATAAATTCTTATGTTTTCTACATTGTGCCAAGATTTTGGAGTACTCCAAGGATTCACTACCACTTGATGCAAAGTAAAGAGGTACATGTTCCTGATTGAAACCACCAATTGTATTGGCATTTGTACTCTGGATCTTTCCCTTCTAGCAATCTAATGCAAATCCAACCCTTTCTCTATTTCCTATTTTCAACCAAAGGTGTTTAGTGATTAGGTGTGCCAATAACATCAGTGACTTCCAGAATTTAGATCCACCTTTATATTATTTTTTGGGATTCCTAAGCCATTCATCGATGGAAGATGGTGCAATTATTTTCTATATAAAATTTATTTCCAAAAGCATGCCTAACAAATCAATTTTTGTGCATCCTTTATAGTGAGGGACTTTGCAAATTTACTCGATACCCCATCCTTTAATTTTCTTTGGGTGAGATAAATATTTCCAAGGGAATAGTACAAAACCTCCCTCTTCCATGTTCCCCTTCCACATATATTTGAATATTATTTAACTTACCTACATTAACATATGTTTTAGAAGATTGGAAGTAGTGAACCAATAGATAGGGACTGCTTGAAGAAAACTCTTAATCAAGACAAGTCCATCTTCCTTGGATAGTCATTTGTGAGTCCAATGGGTTACCTGAGCTATGGATTTTTCTATAATATAGGTCTAGTCATTTATCTGACAACTTTTAGGATTAAGTTGGAATCCTAGATATACGAGTTTCAATTCAAAGGATTGAACAGTGAAAGGAAGGAATTTTGAAATCATATTCTTCTAAAACTGAGGTACACGACTATAGTTAATGAATTATTTTTCTTTGTTAATTTCCATCCTTGTAGCATGGAAAAGTAGGTCCAAGATATGATCATATGCATTGGTTTCCTAGGTGGAACAATTTCCTACATATTATGATGATATGTAGATCATATGCGAAACTATTCCCAAATATGATCGATGGTTTCCTAGATATGTTTGATAGTTTTATTCCCATGATGTTTCCTATTCTAAACACATGCTTTTATTATCAATATTTTGGTGATGTTCAGGAAAAGGAGAGGGGAAAGGGAGAACCCTTGACAAATTTCTTTGGTTGTAGTGAAGAAAGTGGTGGATGAGCCATTGATTAATAAAAAAAGGAATTACTAGAAGTACCTACTTCTATCTAGGATATGAAAGGCCAATGAATACTAACTTGCAATAGTATCATTCTTAAGTACAACTAGTTCATGTGATCAAATGATTTGGAAAGGTCCATTTTGGAGATGGAGGATTTTTTATTATGTGTCTTGACAATGTGGAGTACATCCTAAGTGGATCCTATGGTGTCATGAATGTCCCTTCCATGAAGAAACCCATTTGTTTATGGGATATGTTGGAAGAGAGGAAAAGTTTGAGGCAATAGACTGTGATGCTTGAGATTGTTTTATACATACTATTTCATAGTGAAATAGGAAGAAAATTTAAAAATTTAGTGTAACACCCTTGTTTCCCCCAGCCTGTAATTAATCATAATTTATTATTTCCATGCAATGGCTTGCAATTATTGTAAATGTATTATTGTTTAATTGTAAACGTCGAAAGTTGATTGATGGGTAAAGCCTTAAAGTATTGGTCATGACATCACTAGAGGAATGAGGGGATGTTCTATTAAGTTAAAGGACACTAAGCCACCTTGTAAAAATATTAATTGGAAACATTCAGATTATTTTCCCTTAGTCTAGATAACAAGACAAGTCAGTTAAGGAGGAGGGGCTGGTAGTTGAATAATCAACCACCCCAATGAATGGAAGTATGGAGGGATGTCAGAAGGGAAAAGAAGTGGTCAGCTAGACGATAGTAGGAAAGATCACCACGGGTCCCCAGGATGGACCCACGAGTTTCCTTATGATAGAAGAAACAGAAGGACATGTCAAGAACCTACCTAAGTGATGCGTGCAAGAAAAATCACATAGAAGGAGAGAGAGGGGGGGGGGACTAGGGGAGAGTCTGGGCATCTGAGGAAGAGAGTTGTTGAAAATAATGCATGGGTGTGTGCAATAGGAGGATCAAAGAACCCATATAAGAGTTTTGAGCTAGGTGGGTGTATGGAAAATCTCTACCAAGAGTAGAGTGAAGGAGAGTAACCTTCAAATCTTACTGAGAACCTAAGAGATATTCTCTAGTGGTATCATGGCTTGGCACGGGGGTGGCTAGAATGCTAAAAGTGAATGCATATGAGCCTATGATTGGGTGGAAAGGAGAAAACACACAGTCAGTTGGTCGACTATCCACTATAATAGATAAGTGTCTCATAGACTCTGTTTAATTGAATTAAAATGCATGATTGAATGTTTGTACTTGTGTTATAAATATACATACTTGATTTATAGTAATTTTATATATATATATATATATATATATATATATATATATATATATATCNGTGATGGGAAAACCATTGTTGTGATGGGAATCTGCGAATGGAAACTAGGATTATAAGTTAATAGTTGAATGTAAGGGAAATATCCCAAAGAAAAATCCTTGAATTGTCTAAGTCCCGAATCAGATGAAAAACCATGTTTTGATCTCGAAGGAATCACAACCATTGGATCGACGGAGTGAATATATCTGAACCCTTTATTAGAGCAGTTTACCATTCCTGTAAAGAAGCACCTGAGATAATATGGATTGTTAATTAGGGAATAACCCAATATTAACCTTTGTCATAGATCATTGTGGTCTTGTTTAAGCGATATTTGGGGGAGAGGTAATGTCAGCATGATGTACCATGATGACCTGGAACATTGACGTG
Organism: Picea mariana; assembly: GCA_032191745.1. NCBI lineage: Eukaryota > Viridiplantae > Streptophyta > Pinopsida > Pinales > Pinaceae > Picea > Picea mariana. Next base: position 121,526 of record JASDQU010099747.1, read on the forward strand.
TCCAGAACTTGTTAGGTGTCAACCTGTGAATGGCAACAGGTAATTGGTCTGTGGACCATAGTATAGGCCCTTGGGTGAACTGTGTCTTAGACCTTTGTTTTAGCCTTGGAGGTTATACCAAAAGTTTCCAATATCTAGATCGTTGATCGAAGTACATCTTGGATATGAGATCGGTCATTGATCGATGTGGAAGCCCTTAGACGTTGACAAGAGGATGGATGACATCATGTTAACATTATGTTGATGTCATGAGCCTATGTGTATGAGAAATCCATGTGGAGGCCTATAATTGGTTGAGGTAATAGGGAGTGGGTCATTTTCGAGTTTAAGAGTTGGAAATGTGAGATGAATGGGTCTGCAAGTCCACCAACCTGCGAACCTGAAAAACTCATGAAATAAGATAAGTGTTGAGACTCTTCAGATGAAATCATGAAGGGAAGTATTATGCGTTCATGATTCCATGAGTCCATGAGTCTACGAGATCGCATAAATGGAAAAACGGCTAAGTGTTGAGACCTTTGAGACAGAATTATGAAGAGGAGGTACATAATTGTACATCCACAAGTCTGCATATATGGAAAAGTGGCTAAGTGTTGAGACTCTTCAGATGGACTTATGAAGGGAAGGATTATGCATTCGTGAGTCTGCAAGTTTATGAGTTTGCGAGCCCATGTAGATGTAAAATTGACTAAGTGTTGAGACCTTTCAGATGGACTTATGAAAAGGAGGTACATAATTGTATGTTTGTGAGTTGGTGAGTCCGTGTAGATGGAAAAGTAGCTAAGTGTTCAGACTCTTCAGATGGACTTATGAAGGGAAGGATTATGCATTCATGAGTCTGTGAGTCCATGATTTTGTGAGCCCATGTAGATGGAAAAACGTCTAAGTGTTGAGACCTTTCGGATGGACTTATGAAGAGGAGGTACAAAATTGCACATTCGCGAATCCATGAGTTCACATAGATGGAAAAGTGGATAAGTGTTGAGACTCTTCGGATGGACTTATGAAGGGAAGGATTATGCATTCCTGATTTTACAATTCTGTGAGTCTGCGAGCCCACGTAGATAGAAAAATGGATAAGTGTTGAGACCTTTTGGATGGACGTATGAAGGGGAGGTACAAAATTATGCGTCTGCAAGTCTACGAGTTTGTGAGTCCGCCACCCAAGAGAGTGTGTCAAAAGAAGGTCCAAGCGACAATGGTTGTAGGAAAGTTCCACCATGGAAGGCTAGGCTAGTGCCACATCATGACCAGGGTGTCGCTACGTCAATTAGCTTGGTCAATGACAGGTCACATGGATGCCACATGACAATAAGAGAGATGTTGCCGATGTAAACCCAAGAACTTCAAAAGGTCATACCTTTGATTCTAGAGCTCAATCCTAAGTGAATTTTACCATCGTTGGAAATATCTTGACGAGCAAAGGAGGATGGAGATGTGATAGAGAAGATTTAAGGTTGAAAGAAGAAGTGAAAATTTAATACCCCATCCCTTAAAAAGGTACTTAGGGGTCGGTTCTATTACAAAGTGGTATCAGAGAAAGTTAGAACACTAGGCATGGATGTGCTAGAGATTAGTCATAGGACCGGTATACCAAAATTTAGAGGAGCTTTTTGAAAGGCATTTCTACCTTTAAAGGATTATTCTTTATCTGCAAGAGTCCCTTGAGGATGGAGGACAATAGATTGAAATTACACATTGGAAAACCTAGTTGAATTACAACAAGGGAAATTATATTGTCCCTTCATCAAATTTATGACTACTCGTACACGAGTAGGAATGTGGTGATAGGAATTATTGGTAAAACATGAATGAAAATGGCAGAGGTGGAAAAAATTCTGCTATGAAGTTGCTTGAGTCCAAACAAGGGACATGAGTTGGGTTTTTTTTATAAGTATAATAATATCCATCTGCTAGGGCAGACATAGTATGTTGTAATTAAAGATGGTTGATTATATAAGGGTTAAGACCCTTATGGAAAATTCCTTGTGTTGAAAGGAAATTGGTATGGATTGATAGAATTTGTAGGAGTAATATTACTGCTTTAATAAAATATTAAACCATGTATATGTGTATGATCCCTCACGATCAAAGGACTGATGGAAAATATGTAAGGTTAGTTTTATTTCACCTACAGTGAATGAAGAAAATGGTTGTTGGAGAATAACCCAGTTAAGCAATTAAAAAGGAGTCTCGTGGACTGTTGCTAGACCTCTCAGGAAAGGTAAAGAGGTATGAATACATGAGCAAGTTTATGATGCTCATGAGTGTAATACGAGAGTGTATATACCTATTAATCTAAGGATGTGTTTGTGCATGTGAATACAGATGGCAGAAAGTTGGAATACAACTGCACTGTAAGCATGGGTAAAATACTTGGGGCATGAGGATATGCCGGAATGAATATGGCAAAGATTGAGCATGTGTATAACATTCATATATGATTATTATAGTCTGTTATTAGATGTGAAATATGGTGATGACATGGATCATATGGTTAATGATGATCTGTGTATAGAAACTTAAGTAAAATCATGATTATATTGACTACATATTACCCTATGAGAATAAAATAGAAGGGCTAATGAATTGTTGATTATTAATGGAGTAAAGGAAGTGATGGGGAATTTCTAGGCGACCAATGGGTCAGACTGACATTCAGAGGTGGATGGTATCCATAAGAATCTAGCTTGCTGTGCTTAATTTGTAGTGAGAGTGGATCCGGAAAAAGGATTCCCTTGATAAAAAGGTCTGTGGACCAAGAATGGTCTGAGGCATGAAGAGAAGCTTGATAAGTTGTCATGTTGCCTGGGGAACTATTGAAATTTCCTAGATTGTATTTATGGGTTGTTGCATACTTCTATAGAAGTTTAGGCAAGAGTGTTATCTTTCTAGTTGTTGTCACATGAAAAGGGAAACATAGTTACAAATATGTTTGCAAGACTTTCCATGTGAATATCATGTATATGACTGTAAACTCTCAACTGAGAGGGCAACATGGTGTTGAGTATTCCTATGAGACTTGTCATAAAAATGGTTGTAAGATATCTGGGAGGAAGGATATGGAAGTATGAAATGCCCATGTGTAATAATGACAAGGAAAAAGGTGCAATAGTGATCTTTCATGTTGAACATCCATTTATGTAAATGGAAGCTTGAGTACATTAACGGAATGCATTATAAGGTTTCCTAGTATGAAGGAATAAATGAATAGGTTTGTGAGACTAGCCATGAGGGTGGCTGTAAATTCTCTTTAAAGAAGAATGATAATAAGACCCAATAAATCGGGATGAATGAGGTAAAATGGTGCAAGTGATGTACCTACATATATGTAAATGTACATATACATGCTTAAAGGTATGGTATGAATGTCAGAATAAGTGAAATGTGAGTCAAGATTTGTACTTGCTAGATCTAAATAAAGCCATGGATGCATGGTTGACCCTATAATGGAAGGGTATAATTTACCTTGCAGAAATAATAGCTTGAGGGGGACGTGTTCCATTTTTCCTTAGGAAAATCTAGTATACATTGATGGAAAGGTAAATGAGCAGGGATGTTATGTTTCCATTATAAAAGGCAACATGATTGTGTTTTTAAAGACTACATATGAATTGTCGTGAACAATCATGAACCAATTAATTTCCAATAGATGAGGAAATGAAACAATAAAGTGTTGCTATGGTGGACACCCACATCGCATGCGTGATTAAAGTACAATGAATGAAAATTGATGGAATAAATGTGCAAGTGTGAATGCACATCTAAATGCATAATAAATATGCATGTTGATAATTCATCATGGAATATTAGGTAAGAATCCGAGATGACAAAGTTGAGGCTACTCAAGAATTGAGGTCATGTAAGACCGTTTGGATATGAAACAAGAGAGTTGCATGTTGAAGAGGTTCTTGTGGGGGGGAACCGTGTAAAGAAATTTTCCAGGAAAATAGAGTTATAACCTTAATGACTACTAAGGATTGAACATCGGGGTAAAAAACCTATTTATATAAGAATCCTGGATTGCATTTTAAATTATATAGAATGTGAAGGAGACATGCAAACAAATGGTGACCAATTTGATTTTATGGTTGGGAAATGTGCAAAAGGAACTGGTTCATAGTTAAATTATGAGTAATCCTTGATATTGTGAAAATGTTGATTTAACTGAGAAAGTCAAGATGAAACTTGACTGAAATTGTCGAAGGAATAGAGCAAGCAAATCCCAAAAGGGATAGATGGTAGAAGCAAGGAAGGAGAAAGTGATTAATACTCCTCTCACTATGAAACTATGAATAATAAGACATAGTTGTATGCTTAAAAGGACAAATGTGAAAATAAGTACAACTAGTAACTGAAAGATACAATACTCAATGTGTTTAAATGAATGAGCTTGGTTAAGCTATAGTGTGTGAAGGAAATGGGGCCTTGAAATAAATTCAGCTAGGTTGAAAGTTTCCTGATGGGAGAATCCATTAACTCATTTCTCATTGTCTATTATGTTTCTCTGGGATGAGAAACTGATATGGTGATGAATGTTGAAATCTACAACTGAAATTTGATTGTGCTTGCACTCATTAAAACATTGGCGACAATGTGATGGTGTGCATATATATATGCTAAGGAAAATATGAAAATGTTTTACTGAAATAAATTCTATGGTACATGCATTTGATTTTACATGATAGATAATGTAAAATGGGAATGTGTTAATTTATTTCACATGTAGAAAAGATTGGAACTATTAAGGAAGGACAACTTCCTATAGTGAACAACCTCAGACAGAAGTGAACGCAAGAAATTTGTTGGTAAAAAGAAAACCGTGAAAGGAATTTTAGAAGTCCCTAGGGAGCACCACTGAAGAGGTAACATCAGAGAAGGTTCTAGCAACTAGAACAGGTATAAATATTTTGTGCCCATGTGGCATGAGAATAATCCCTTCTAAAATATTCTATGTTTTGATGGCATGCATGTGATTTGAATGGTTGTTGTATTCCATTGATACCCAAGTAGATATGTTTCAAGGAGAAGAACCTACATGATGGAGGTGTGAACCTCTGACAGCCAAGGATGATTGAAATCCTTGTAAAATGTATGAACAAATATATGGCATTAATACATTTCCCAATCAAGGAGTGATTAGGAACAAAAGTGCTCAAAGATAGAACGATGATGTAATGCATTAAGGAAATGCATGTTTGCATGAGAGGGCATGTAATGGACTACCCATTATGGAAGGAGGACCTTTCAATACTCTATCAAAGTTTTAGCATGGTAAAGAGAGAAATTGGGTGGCCATGAATGTTGGCACCCTGGTTACCAATGAAGAAAGAATGCTTGAATGCATTCATGTGAAACTTTTAGTTTCATGTATGTTGATTTGAGGTCATGATCAGCTGAAGCAGGAAAACACAGTCTTGCAGTAATAATGAATGTGTACAAAAAAACCATGTGGTAAAAGGTTGGCTAAGTTCCAACCCACCAAGGAAAAGTGCATAATATGAAAAGTAATAAGCTAAAAATCAATATAAGGGTGCATTGTGTGTGAATGTGGCCATGGATATTGGCACATTGATTAGATTCGTTTTTTATGTTTGATTGCATTTTGAAAGGAATGGTATAATTACCTTTTTGAATAAATGAACTTGATTGTTAGTATGCACAACTCTGATATTGTTTGTGAACCACTACAAGTGTGCAATGAAAATATAATGTGCATGAGAACTAACAATTTGTTGGTTGATTGAAGAGGAAATTGCAGGAAGAAAGGTCTTAGATGTGGGAGTGTTGTAAGTCCATGAAGAAGACCAATGCCTATTGATTATAAAAGATCGAAACTGCTTTGAGAAATAGATCTCATACTTGTGAATATGCTTTTGTACAGAATGGATCTGAAAATGAAAATGTGGAATTAGAAATCTGTGGATGACATATTTGAATTTTTTTGATAAATTGATGATAGTATCTCATGGATTACTATATAAATGTGATACATATGAGATAAAATATCTATCTGAAGGGATAGAGGATGACTATCAAGCTGGAAAGCATGGTAACAGGCTACTGTTGTGACATGAGAACCATGTCATAAGCCATGATCCCCATAGAATGATGTATTGTGGTGAGACATGCCGAAGGGAAACTTTCGACAAAGCAAGAGTGAGGGGCGCCTCAGTTGTAAGACTCGGGGAGGTATCAAAAATTATTCTTGTCGAAATCACTAGCAAGGAAATATGGAACACCCAAGGGACTATATTGTAGAGAAGGGGATGCATGAGCCTAGGCTTGGAGGGTGAGTGACCGTAAGGAAGAGGAGACTCCAATATTTTTTTGTATTATGTTGATTTTGATCATGCACATAAGGGGTATGTCAAGGAAATCAATGAGCCACGTTAATAAGATAGCCATATGGATGTAGATCCATGAACTGCACAAATAAGAATTGTGTTAGCTTGTGAATGTTTCCACTTGAATTTGAACAACAATACAAAAAATTGCATGAAATGATAACTAATATGCTTGTTGTTGAAAATTGTTGTAGGCATGTGCTAAATGCAAAGAGTCTGGGAAAGGACCAGACCAAGAAGAGGAAAATGATACTAAATCAATTGAAAGATGAAGTCATGGCAGATGTTGCTGAGAAGAACACCGAGAACGGTGTTCCTTAAAGGGGGAGGGGATTGTAACACCCATGTTTCCCCCATCCTATAACTAATCATAATTTATGATTTCCATGCAATGTCTTGCAAATATTGTAAATATATTATTGTTTAATTGTAAATGTTGACAATTGATTGATGGGTGAATCCTTAAAGTACTAGAAATTATATCACTAGAGGAATGAGGGGAGGTTCTATTAAGTTAAAGGACACCAAGCCAACTTGAAGAAATATTAATTGCAAACATTTAAAATATTTTCCCTTAGTCCGGATAACAAGGCAAGTTAGTTAAGGAGGAGGGTTTGGAAATTGAACAACCAACCACCCCAATGAATGGAAGTATGGAGGGTTGTCAGAAGGGACAAGAAGCAGTTAGCTAGAGGACAATACGAAAGATCACCACGGGTCCCCGGGATTGACCCATGAGTTTCCTTCTGACAAAAGAAATGGAAGGATAGGTCGAGAACATGCCTAAGTGATGCATGCAAGAAAAAGCACACAAAGGGATAGAGAGGAGGGGGAATTAGAGGAGAGCTTGGGCCTCTGAGGAAGAGAGCTACTGAAAAGAATGCACGGGTGCGTGTAATAGGAGGATCAAAGAACCCATAGAAGAGTTATAAGTTGGAGAACAGAAGACCCACAAAACCTGACCTAAGCTAAGAGGGTAGTGATATTGATGTAGTGAAGGAATCTGATAAACCTCGAAGAGGCCTAAGCTAGGTGGGTGTATGGAAAATCTCTACCAAGAGTAGAGTGAAGGAGAGTAACCTTCAAATCTTACTAAGAACCTGCGAGAGATTACCTAGTGGTATCATGGCTTGGAACGGGGGTAGCTAGAATGATAGAAGTGACTATATATGATCCTATAGTTGGGTGGAAAGACGAACATCCACAGTCAGTTGGTCGACTATCAATTGTAATAGATAAGTATCTCATAGACTCTGTCTAATTGAATTGAAATGTGTGATTGAATTTCTGTACTTGTGCTATAAATATACATACTTGATTTATAGTAATGATGCTTATTGTGTTGGAAAACTCCTGCATCTGAGTGATGGTAGGATGGCCAGAACGGTGCATGCCCTGCACAACTGAATACAAACATTTTGTAATGTTTTGTGATAAAAAGAATTGAACTTAATTTTATGGTTCCCATATGCTATATATATATATATATATATATATATCCATCCTCATGATGGGAAAACCATTGTTGTGATGGGAAATCTGCGAATGGAAACTATGATTATATTTATATAGTTGAATGTAAGGGAAAGAGACAAAAGAAAAATCCTTGAATTGTCTAAGTCCTGAATCGGATGAAAAAATATGTTTTGAGCTCGAAGGAATCATAGTCATTGGATCGACAGAGTGAATAGATCCAAAACCTTTATTAGAGCAGTTTACCATGCCTGTAGAGAATGTACCCGAGCTAATCTAGACCATTAATCATGGAATAACCCGCGATTAAGCTCTTTCATAGATCATTGTGGTCTCGTTTAAGATATATTTGGGGGAGAGGTAACATCAGCATGATGTACCATGCTGACCTAGAAAGCCAATGTGTCCAGAAGTCATTAGGTGTCAGCATGTGAATGGAAACAATTAATTGGCTAGTGGGCCATAGCATAGGCCCTTGGGTGAACTATGTCTTAGACCTTCATTTTAGCCTTGGACGTCGAACAAAATGTTTGAAATATCTCGACCATTGATCAAAGTAAATATGGGATGTGATCTCGGTCATTGATCGACATGGAAGTCCTTAGATGTTGACAAGAGGAGGGATGACATCATTCTAACATTATGCTAATGTCACAAGACTATGTGTGCGATAAAGCTATGTGGAGGCATGAAATCGGTCGAGGTAATAGGGAGTGGGTCCTTGTCGCGTTTAAGAGTTTGAAAGGTGAGATGAATGGGTTTGTGAGTCTGCCAACCCATGAACTTGAAAAACTCACAAAATAAGCTAAGTGTTGAGACTCTTTGGACAGACTTGTGAAGGGAATGATTATGCATTCATGAGTCTGCAAGCTCATGTGGATGGAAAAATGGCTAAGTGTTGAGACCTTTCAGATAGACTTATGAAGAGGAGGTACAAAATTGTACATCTACGAGTCTGCATAGATGGAAAAGTGGCTAAGTCTTGAGACTCTTCATACGAACTTATGAAGGGAAGGATTATGCATTTGTGAGTTCATGAGCCCACGTAGATGGAAAAATGGCTAAGTGTTGAGACCTTTCAGACGAACTTTTGAAGAGGAGGTACAGAATTGTACATCTGCGAGTCCACATAGATGGAAAATGGCTAAGTGTTGAGACTCTTCAGATGGACTTATGAAGGGAAGGATTATGCATTCATGATTCCACGACTCTGTGAGCCCACGTAGATGGAAAAATGGCTAAGTGTTGAGACCTTTCGGACGGACTTATGAAGAGGAGGTACAAAATTGCACGTCCGTGAATCCACGAGTCCACGTAGATGGAAAAGTGGTTAAGTGTTGAGAATCTTTGGATGGACTTATAAAGGGAAGGATTATGCATTCATGAGTCTACGAGTTAGTGAGTCCGCGAGCCCGCGTAGATGGAAAAATGGCTAAGTGTTGAGACCTTTTGAATGGAATTATGAAGGGGAGGTACAAAATTATGTGTTTGCGAGTCCACGAGTCCGTGAGTCTGCGAGTCTGCCACCTGAGAGAGAGTGTTGAAAGAAGGTCTGAGTGAAGATGGTTGTAGGCCTATGTGCATTGAAGTTCCACCATGGCAGGTTAGGCTAGTGCCACGTCAGTACCAGGGTGTTGCCACCTCAGTTGGCACGATCAATGACATGTCACGTGGATGCCACGTGGTAGTAAGAGAGATGTTTCCTATTTAAACCCAAGAACTTTGAGAGCTCAATCTTGAGTGAATTTTACTGTCATTGGAAAGCTCTTGATGAGCAAAAGAGGATGGAGTTGTGATAGAGAATATTTAAGGTTGATATAAGAAGTGAAAATTTAATACCCCACCCCATAAAAAAGTAATTAGGGGTTGGGTCTAATACATTTAGATGGGTTTGTAAACTTTGGGATAGTTACTAGGAAGGCAGAGTTGAATGCATGAATAATCCTACCTTCTTTTTGGACTATTTAACAATCAGTAGAAGACCTTGGTTTATGAGTTCCCAAAATCCCTCAAATATTCAATGGAAAATTCATTCAAACCCAAACACTTGTTTTCTTAGAGTTTCAAAACTACTCTCTTGAGTTCTTGTTTATGAAAAGGTGCCATTAGGTTCTTGTTATTGTTGGATCATGTTGTCATTAATGCCAATGGTTTGATTATTTGGGAGATTGTTGGATCATATGTCATTGATGTAAATGGTTTGGTTTGATTGGTTCCATTGATTGATGTCAAGTAATTGATTGATTGATGATTGATGAACAATGAATATGCATTGATGAGAATGATATACGTCCAAGTGGAAACCAATTGATAAAGATGGATCATTGATATGATGCCCTTGATGAGAATGATAGATGTCCAAGTGAAAACCAATTGATAAACATGGATCATTGATATGATGCCCTTGATGAGAATGATAGATGTCCAAGTGGAAACCAATTGATAAAGATGGATCATTGATATGATGCATTGATGAAGATGGATCAATGAGTTGTCATTGATACATAATGCATAGTTGATATATATGATGCAGTGGTGAATTGATGCAAAGATGAATCATTATTGTCTTATCATGGTTGATAAGGTGCACAAAAGTTTGAACCCCTTATGGTGAAATCCCTCACAGGAAGATTCTTTACGGATTGAGTTATCCTAGGAGAATGGTTGGAGGACCCATGCTTGTATGTGGAATAATGAGATTAAGATCAATGAAGTTGTTGGTGAAACTATCCTAGATGGATAGTGCTTGTCATGCCATTTCCGGTGGTATGTGGAATGTCACATAACTCCTCACGGTTTGAGATTTATGGCCTTATGAAGTTGGAGGACCCCCATATGATGGCGTGAAGCCCCAAAAGTTCAAAGAAGTCAAAATGCTTGAAAAGAAGAAATCATTATTTAAATGATAAAGTAAAGTGACTAAATTAAGAAAGATTATTTACATGATAAAATGAAGTGACAAAATCAAGAAGGAATATTTAAATGATAAAGTATTGGAGAACTTTCTATTCATGGAAAGTGGTTAACCCTAAAATAAGGAAAATAGGTTAAGTGACCTAGAAATGGGTTAAGTAACCTAAAAATGGGTTAAGTGACCTAGAAGATGAAAGTATAAATAAGAAGCTAGAATCTCTTGTAAAATGAACATTAGTGGTGAGAATCCTTTTTGTGGATCAATGGAGAGCTTCTTGTGAATATCTTGTGGAGAATTGAAGGAGAACTTCTTGTGAGAGCATCCTATTGATGTGGATCTCTTGAGCATCATTGAAGATCTATTCTGCGGAAGAGAGCGAGAGGAGGATCTCATGAACGCATCAAAGTTTCGACAATGTATAGGGTGCGTGTACACGTGGGCTGGCTGTGTATAGGGTGAGTGTACACACGGGCTGATTGTGTACAGGGAGCGTGGAGTGGATAAAATCATGGAGAGTTTTGTTTGAGCTGGTGCCAAGCTCTTGGATGACGAGGCAGGTTCCAGATCTGCATTCTATGGCCTCAGATCTATCACTGGTTGCATTATTGTCTTGATGGATACTATTGTTTGATATGTTATGAATTATTAAGGCATTCTTGGTATGGATTCTATCATGTGGTTCAGTTTGGTTGATTCGGTTGATGGAGTGAGCAACACTCTTGTGATTCAGTAGTGACATGATTGCTATGGTATACTAGCTGTTTATACATGCTTGAGATAACATTCATATTGATTTTTTGTGGAGCATGAGCAAGCTATTGGAGAGCTTGGATGTGTTGTGACTGGTTGTGGGTCAGTTTGGACAGTGGAAGATAGAAGATAAAGTGATTGCAGGTTGCAGAGAATCTGAGCATGTGAAGCAAAGAAAAACCCTAGTTTCTCAGAAGCATACACTTGTTACATTATACACTAGCCGTGTTCACATGTGGGTTGTAGTGAGCCAGGGCGTGTGCACATGTAGGTTGCACTACTGACAGGTCACGTACCTATTGAAATATTGATATCTATTGAGGATTGTTGCCTCATCTCAGTAAGCTGAGTCTTGCAGATAGAGTTGGTGCTCTTGTAGAGTTGTACTCTATTTAGTTGTTGTTGATAAACCCCAAGGATTGTAGTCTGTAATAAAAAGAAAATTGTACATACATCTTGTGTTCTTTGTGTTCATTGTAGTGATGACTTGTTGATGATAAATTGCTGATATATGTTGCTGATATGTGCTCACATCTAATTGGTTATAAATGACAGCAATGGGTAATGAATAAATGTTGAATGCTAATTGATGATTTTTTGTGCAAGAGGGAAGTTTTGGGAAAAAGAGCCCCACACTCATTC
>JASDQU010099747.1:134439-147852 GCA_032191745.1 Picea mariana
TAACTCTATGAGATGCTACAACTGTAGTGGATTTGGCCACAAATCCTAGGAGTGTTGGAACACAAGAAGAAATTCCATGATGAGGACTTCACATAGCATGGATAGAAGAGGGAATGAAGTAAGAAAGGGAGACATCTTTGAAAATATGGATACTCATAGCTCAAGTTCTAAAGAGAAGGGTCATCTACAGAAGTGGGTGAAGAAGATAGAGCAGCCAGATCAGAATGAAAGTTGAAGGGAAGTTCAAAAGTGTCATTTACTAAGGCACATGCAGGTAACAATGGTGACATTCGCGTGTACATGCGTGTTGACCTTGAATAGGTCGTGTACACACATGATCAGTTGTGCAGCAGGCTGCATGTATGTTGAAAAGCCTTGGGAAAAAGGCAATGCACATGGCTTGGAGTTTGATGTGATGGTATAACTATGTATTCCAGGGTCTGACATTGTTTATTGCAAGTTCTGACACTGTTTGCTATAGGTTTTCATGGTGAGATCACACAATGGTATAATAAAAATAAATATTGGGTGCATGACATTAACCCAAGAGTATGGATTGATGTTGATCTGTTGGGATTAATCATTTTGTGATGATGGTGGTGTACATGGCTGGTATATCTTATGATGTATTATTGGAAGCATTTGTTGATATCATGGTGCATGCATTTTGCATATGGATTGGGCTACATGTTGTGACATATGGTTGGTGAGTTGATGAGGTGATCATGTTGTACATCATGGTTTGATCTATGTGTGTTGCATGATTGGTACATTTCTAGTACATCAGTAGAGGCTCTTACTGGCAGGATGATTGGCACATGTTTTATGGAGGACTTGGCATACATGTATGGGACTCATCATTTTGTGGTATTGGTGCATAGTAGTACACTCATATATGGTATTACTTGATTTTCACAACATTGGCATTTGTTTGATACATGATTGTGGCACTTGTTCATGATGGAGACGTATCATGAGTGATATGATACATTGTTTGGCATGTTGGTAGATGCACATGGTTGGCATATTGGAGGATGCACATGTTTGGCATAATTGGTAGATGCACATGGTTGTCATAATTGGTAGATGCACATGTTGTCATATGGTTGATACATTTCATGGATGATATCTTTTGGCACATTTTTTATGTACCTGGGTGTTGTGCATGGTGGGCACATTTTGGTACATGATGCACTTGGTGGATATATTGTTCATGATTCTCTATTTCATTGTTGACATATATTTTGTTTCATGATGAATGGTATAGCACAAGTTTGATGCATGAACAGGTCCAAGGATTGTCATATGGTAGCATATTTTTCATCTTGTAGAGAAGATAGGGGGAGACATACCCTTATCGGGAGTCATTCTTCTTCCCATGATTCTAGGAGGAGATATTTATTAGATGCATACCTAGAAAAGAACCCTACATTTGAAGACAGAGCACAGAGGCATAATTCCAAGGGGAGCGATGGTCACAGGGGGAGTATGTTCGATGTATTTTCAACATTACATCAGATTGATATCCCTTATTCAAAAGGGGAGAGATTATACCGCGGCAACAAGATGGGGGAAGCAGCCCCAAGAGGAGAATGGCCCTTTGCCATTGATGCCAAAGGGGGAGAGATAATCACATTGATGTGATTGATGTCTATTGATGGGAGAGATTGATGTGGAGAGATAGTCACATTGACTATTGATGAAGAGCATGCCTTGTCTACATGATGACATCAATAATTCATAATTGGAGTTGACATCAATGTTGGTATTGCCATCAATGCCAAAGGGGGATATTGTTGGATCATGTTGTCATTGATGCCAATAGTTTGATTATTTGGGAGATTGTTGGATCATATGTCATTGATGTAAATGGTTTGGTTTGATTGATGTCATTGATTGATTGATGATTGATGAACAATGAATATGCATTGATGAGAATGATATATGTCCAAGTGGAAACCAATTGATAAAGATGGATCATTGATATGATGCCCTTGATGAGAATGATAGTTGTCCAAGTGAAAACCAATTGATAAAGATGGATCATTGATATGATTCCCTTGATGAGAATGATAAATGTCCAAGTGGAAACCAATTGATAAAGATGGATCATTGATATGATGCATTGATGAAGATGGATCAATGAGTTGTCATTGATACATAATGCATAGTTGATATATATGATGCAGTGGTGAATTGATGCAAAGATGAATCATTATTGTCTTATCATGGTTGATAAGGTGCACGAATGGATGAAATCCAAAGTGGTCCCCTTATGGTGAAAGCCCTCACGGGAAGACGCTTTATGGATTGAGTTATCCTAGGAGAACGGTTGGAGGACCCATGCTTGTATATGGAATAATGAGATTAAGATCAATGAAGTTGTTGGTGAAACTATCCTAGATGGATAGTGCTTGTCATGCCATTTCCGGTGGTATGTGGAATGTCACATAACTCCTCACGGTTTGAGAGTTATGGCCTTATGAAGTTGGAGGACCCCCATATGATGGCGTGAAGCCCCAAAAGGTCAAAGAAGTCAAAATGCTTGAAAAGAAGAAATCATTATTTAAATGATAAAGTAAAGTGACTAAATCAAGAAATATTATTTACATGATAAAATGAAGTGACAAAATCAAGAAGGAATATTTAAATGATAAAGTATTGGAGAACTTTCTATTCATGGAAAGTGGTTAACCCTAAAATAAGGAAAATAGGTTAAGTGACCTATAAATGGGTTAAGTAACCTATAAATGGGTTAAGTGACCTAGAAGATGAAAGTATAAATAATAAGCTGGGATCTCTTGTAAAATGAACATTAGTGGTGAGAATCCTTTTTGTGGATCAATGGAGAGTTTCTTGTGAATATCTTGTGGAGAATTGATGGAGAGCTTCTTGTGAGAGCATCCTATTGATGTGGATCTCTTTAGCATCATTGAAGATCTATTCTGAGGAAGAGAGTGAGAGGAGGATCTCATGAACGCATCAAAGTTTCGGCAATGTCGGAGATCTTGACAGAAAAATTCTCGGATTCACAAAAAACCCCATTTTCTGATGTCCATGCGGGATGTCTGTGTATAGGATGCGTGTACATGTGGGCTGGCTGTGTATAGGGTGAGTGTACACGCGGGATGAATGTGTACAGGGAGCGTGGAGTGGATAAAATCATGGATATTTTTGTTTGAACTAGTGCCAAGCTCTTGGATGATGAGGCAGGTTCCAGATCTGCATTCTATGGACTCAAATCTATCACTGAGACACTGGTATGGTTGCATTATTGTCTTGGTGGATACTATTGTTTGATATGTTATGAATTCTTAGGGCATTCTTGGTATGGATTCTATCATGTGGTTCAGTTTGGTTGATTTGGTTTATGGAGTGAGCAACACTCTTGTGATTCAGTAGTGACATGATTGCTATGGTATACTAGCTGTTTATACATGATTGAGATAGCATTCATATTGATTTGTTGTGGAGCATGAGCAATCTATTGGAGAGCTTAGATGTGTTTTGAATGGTTGTGGGCCAGTTTGGACAGTGGAAGACAGAAGAGAAAGTGATTGCAGGTTGTAGAGGATCTGAGCATGTGAAGCAAAGCAAAACCCTAGTTGCTCAGAAGCATACGCTTGTTACATTATACAATGGCCGCGTTCACACGCGGGCTGTAGTGAGCTAGGGTATGTGCACACACGGGTTGCACTACTGACAGGTTGTGTACCTGTTGACAGATTGATATCTATTGAGGATTGTTGCCTCATCTCAGTTGGTGCTGAGAATGTAAGCTGAGTCTTTCATATAGAGCTAGTGCTTTTGTAGAGTTGTACTCTATTCAATTGTTGCTGATAAACCCCAAGGATTGTAGTCCATAATAAAAAGAAAATTGTACATACATCTTGTGTTCTTTGTGTTCATTGTGGTGATGACTTGTTGATGATATATTGATGTTATATGTTGTTGATATGTGCTCACATCTAACTGGTTATAAATGACAGCAATGGGTAATGAATAAATGTTGAATGCTAATTGATGAGTTTTTGTGTAAGAGGGAAGTTTTGGGAAAAAGAGCCCCACACTCATTCACCCCCCCCCTCTAAGTGTGGTAGGTGTGTCCAACAATTATCATGCTCATTTATCTAGTTGGGGAATTTTGAGGCAATATATCGTACACTTATTAGAGTTTCTTCAAGAGATTAGGTGTACATTGCTTTGTAATGTGACACCCCTACTTTACTTATGGATTCAAAACTCTCAACAATAGTACGTCGATGGTTTGAAATTATCTAAATTGTGTTGTATGCATTCTTAATTGATACCTATTTGTGGAAAAATGTTGTGTTCTTATCTCCTCCTTGGATCCAAATTGCATGGCTCTTCATATTCCAACACGCTTCCTCCCAAGTCAATAGGTTGTTTCTTTCTTTTTCAAGTTCTAACAGTTCCTCCATAATCAAATTGAAAGTATCTGTGCATGCTTTCTCATGCATTGTTGTGATATGACCATCAACCTCCTTCAATCGAGTTTTAGATTTTCCAAAATTACTTTGTTCCATTCCTTTAAGATTCTTTTTACTAAGATAAAGTTTCTTTAAAGTTGAGTCAATGGGTCTCCTTGGTCCCATGTGATATGATTCCAAGGCTCTATGATTTTCCCTACATACTCTAGGTGTGAGAGGCAATGGGGGTTGAACTTGAATGGTGGAGGAGGTATTGATCCTCAAGGGGGAATTATCCAACTCAAGTACAATAGTTTCATTATCAAAACCCCTTGTGTGTTGAAACCTAGATTTGAATCATTGAAAAGAATAAAGAAATGATTCCTTGATAAAAAAAATGATCTAGCCTTTAACCAAGGAACTAAGTCTCCTATTCTCTTATTGGACTATGCAGTTGTAAGTGTGACCAGTTTGATATCTACCAAATCTACATGTTCACACAAATTTGAGAAAAAATCAACTAGTGGGTCTTGTCTAGCTTTTGGGACCCATTTGTCTACACCGTCCAATACCAAATTCATGTTCCCTCCAAGTATGAATGAGGATGATTCTAGAAGACCCCAATCCATAATGTATTTTCTTAATGGTCGTCAATCTTGGTGGGGACCATAGTGTTGAGAAGATAAATATTCTTGTTCAAACCATCATAAATTAGGGTGATATGTAAGAAGTTTGTAGCCTTTGAGTTGATTACTAGGTGGAATCTATACTTCCATAGTTCTTCTAGGCTATGAAAAATCCTATTAAGAGTCCAATTGAGATTACACATTCAAAGTACCATTCCAAGAACATTTTTCTTATCATTTTCTTGCATATAGTCTTTGATATCATGTTTTATTGAATAAAAAAGTAGCTTTTGATGTGCAAAAATTAATGTTCACAAGGATCTCATTTTGGGGGCCAATCCCAAGCCCCTGTGGTTTATGGAGCGGATTTTCATTACTTAAACACCTTGAGAGCTTCCATTTCTCTAAATTCCCAAAGTATAGCTTGTTTATATCCTTGTTGAACCTCAATTTCTTCCTAGGAGACAACCTTGGCTATGTTAGAAATAATCCTTGCTTTTTGTTTTTCTTGTCCTAAGAAAGGAAGCAATTGTATTCCACCTGATAAGGCCTGAGAGTGAGGGGGGAGGCATTTTTTCTTTAGAGTTTGTGTGATATCTATGAGTTGTTTGTATTGATTTTGAAAGGGCTGAAGTGGCCAAGTGATGAGGGTTTGAAAATTCAAAGGGGATCTATGCATTGGGAGGGTTGAGTTCAATAGGGAGATGGGGAACATGATAGGTTATCTTGTGATGTGTAGAGGAAAGAGGGGTTTGTTGAGGGGAAGGATAAAATATAGGGGTATGGGTAGGGGAGAATATGAAAGAGGGGTGTGATTCCTAGAGGATTGGACCCATGATACAGAGATCGAAGCTTTCCTAACTAGAATTTCCTTAAGATTTTTAAGTAATTGGGAGAGATCTTTCCAAAAATGTAGAGATGAGTAATCTAGAAGAGGAAGGGGAGGATGGGAAGGATCAATATGCAAGGAGGATTCACCCAAGCCCAATCCTTTTTAAGTTTCACTAGAATAATGGAGAGGGAAGTATTTCTTACCCGATAATATTTATTCATCTTCATGTTCCTCCAGGAAATTTCCTTCAATGATATACCTTGGACATGGTCAATTTCTCTCCAATATCAACATCTAAAAGGAACATTTAAACAAAATCCAATCTCTACCAGTGTGAGGTGCTTTCATATTTTATGCCTATTCCTTTAGGGATACCTTTGTTCAAATCCATTTCAACACAAATTTTCACAACAATGAGATTTTCCATTTCTAGTGTATGCTCATTTATCTTGATAAATTTTCAAGTATGGTTGCCTATCTACTACAATATGTCCAATTTCTAGTATTCTAATGGGAGATTTGGTATATTGGTCCATATAAATATTTTTGTAATCCACTCCTTGGTTGGGTCAAAACCTTAGGTCCATTCACAAATATAGAGGAAAGTTGTGTTATGCTAATGGAGACCTTCCACCTTGATCATGTCTTATTCTACTTGAGACTTGAATATGAAAGTGACAAAACCCCTGGATACCATAAGGGTTTTTGGAGAACAACCTAGAGTTTTGGCCCATTTCGCAACCACCCATCCTTTCAATTCTTTTTCTAAGAGCTCCCCCCCATTGAATTTTCCAATGAAATCCTTGTCCAAGTACTACAATATAACATTCTTTACTCCTTCCTAGGGAACTTCAATGTGCATCTGCCCATATCTAGGCCAAACACATTGTTCCTTTTTTTCTTCCATTTTGTCACATTGGAGACTGCCTTTAGAGTGGGTATTGGTGGTGTATCCAAGTTTGATAGTGAACACACTAGGTCTACGAGGAGGAAGTCCAATAACAATTCAGCCACTGGATAAAGTGTAGGTTGATTAAGACGATATTAAATAATGGTTTGAAAGGAAAACAATGAGTCATAATGCAAGCAATTGATGGGATGTCCTAGTGATGATTTTGAGGGGATATCATATGCCATCATTTGAAAGAATATGGATGGGTGGATAGTTTCTCATATGCAACCAATTATTGGACTATCCTCTATTTTCCTCTATTTTTGTATATGCAATAGAATGTTATTTCTTGCTCTCTCTTTTTTCATGGTACACAGGGTAAATCAGATTTCCTAGAAGCTCGAGGCAGTGCTTAAGGCCATTACAATGGTATATTCATTAAGAGCTCAACAAATCACTTATGGAAATTGAACCTGGGTGCAAACAATAATACTCCTCCCCTCAACTACTTAGGCTAGACCCAATTGACATATGTTATTTATTACTATGGAAACATATGTATTTTTCATTATGTGTATGTGTATGTGATTGTGATTAATTATGATCACAAGCAATCGATTACCATGAATTGTGTTGCTCCATTCTTGTCTAAACATTGCATTTTTATAATTGCATCTATACATGCATTTTATTCAATGTTAGGCCTCTATGAGCATCTTCTATGTGATATCATTGTGATGTCATGGTGGAATGATCACTTGTTCAATGACAAAATTTTAAGTGACAACTTTAGTGGGTTGTCATCCCATGGGCGGGAATGTGTGCGATGGGTATGCCACACCCCCTTATTAATGAGTGATATATTGCTTAGTAATTCTAAGACCCTCAATATGAATGAATGTAGTATGATATTACCTAATTAGTGTAGCCCCTGTGAGCATTTCACTTGTGGTTACATAGGGTATCAAGTTATTTGGTACATTAATTCTAGTGCGACCAAACATATCACAAGTAGATAAGATTAGTTTGACAAGTTGGAACCGTAAAATATATGGTTCATATATCATTGTTTGGACATGACACGATACGATAGAAATAATTATATATAAAGGTTATATACCTATTTTGTTAGGTACGAAATAAATACATGACATTAAATAATTCTATACATATTCATCCTGAAGGAAAACAATGCTTCAACAAATTAGATGAAGAAGTTGAGTTTGAAGAATGTGACATGTCTCATCAAAGACATTTTGAAGAGTTAAGGAATATATGAAGATGATGTTCTACATCAATTGGTTGTTAATATTGGTGTAAAAAACACATTAGTTGATTTTCATAAATTTGGACATTTAAAATATATATAATTTGAAATTTTGGAATAGATATAATTATAAAATCTCCTTTTCAATTTATTATTGTTATATGAATTAAATATAATATCTAAATTAAGAAATACATTTAAAATAAATATTAAAAATAAATATATATTATAATATATATTTGTTTTTACAATATTTATTTTAAGTGTATTTTTTTATTTAGATATTATATTTAATTCATATAACAATAATAAATAATAAATTGAAAATGAGATTTTATAATTATAGAATTTACTTTAAAGTTTCAAATTATATATATATATATATATATGAAAATATACTCGTAAAAATTCTAAAAGTTGAATATTTAGACTATGCTTATATATATAAAGAGAATTTGAGCAAACATAAGGAATTGGTGGGAGTATTCAAGTGGAGTATCTTTAAAACTTGTGGAGATTATCACAAGAGATCACGAGGAGTTGTTTTGTGTTTCATTGGTTCATCGATTTTGAAATACTGGGCTCTTTTTGAAATAGAAAATATCATAACTTCCACTCTCTCGGGATGGGAGGGGAGAACTGTGAATGTCGTGCATGAAGCAAATGAGGTCAAACATGTTTGTTTGACAAGTTTTCATTGTTTTGTATATTTTTTTTCCTAAGAAAAAAGCATAAGTTTATTCATCCGGAGAGACAAAATTACATTTTGTAGGTGCTTCTAAGAGCACAACACACCCCCTGTGTGTATTTTGGACAAAACAAAGTGGCCCTCGACCCTGGCCCAAATATAAGTGATCACAAAAAAGGATTTTTAAGAGAAATATTTCTTTTGCAGGACTGTAAGCCAATAATTTACATCACTCTGAACTGGGTGGAATATAGTTTGTAGAGTAATAGCATTATATGTGCATGTAGAAGGAGCTTCAGAAAAGAGCATAGATGGAAGTTGATAATCTATTTGCATCTGCCTAGTAGTTACACTGTAGTGACACATCATCTGATATTTGTTGCTAATAACTACTGAAAACAATAATTGAAGCATGATGAGATCTTTCGGTGAGAAAAAAGATAGGAAACACATTGTGACCATAAAGCACCGATCATGAAAATGATAAGAAAGGAGAGAGAAAAATTCATTTCTACCTCTGCCCTAGAACCTCTATAAAAGGTCGATGATAAAAAGCATGTGATTCCTCCCCTTTATACTATGTGATGTGCCATTGACCCAGAGTTAGTTGTAGTCCTTCTTTTGACAAGGCATCTGTTACCACGTTCCTATCCCTGTAGACATGGGAGATAACCATTGAATCAAATACCTCCATCAAACGAAAGATATCCTCCAAAATAGGAAAAAGAAAAATATTGTGACATCATTGAAGCTTTCTTGCCTAGTTGATGACATTCATAGAATCACCAAAGATTTGAATGTGAGCAATTTCCTTCTCTCTGGAAAATAGAAGTAGCAATTTCAACGCCATTAGTTCAGCATAGTTATTTGTACCCTGGCCCATTCCCATTTTTATATGAAAGTAGTGGTTTTCGGCTAGATGAAAAACTGCTCTTTCCCCACAAGTGTGATTCTGAGAAGCCACATCGAAGTATGCCTAGGGATTTGAAGTATCGATGGCCTCTAGTTGCTTTAGCTACAAGGCCTGGCCTTCTTTTGACTAAGGGAAATGTGACAGTATGGAAAGACTTTTGGTTGCAATTGTCTCTGGAACAGAGGCTTTTTCATTGAAAATCGTTACATTCCCAACCAACCAAATGCCCCAGCTGATAATGAGAGGGAGAGATTTTAACTCCTTAAACCTTGGATTGCGGATCCAAGCCTTGCAAGACTATTCCAAAGTGGTTCCTCCCCAAATCAAATTATGCCCGAGGCTTGCAGAAGTTTTAGTCCAAATTCGTTTTGAAAAAGGACAAGAGATGAGAATATGGAATGTAGATTTATTATCATTTTGGCAAAGAGGACATCTGCTCGGTCCTTCAAACTGACGCTTTCTCAGATTTTCCCAAGTTGGATTTTTTTTGTTTAGGGCCACCCATATGAATATTTTGACTTTTTGTGGACATTTTAACTTCCATAATCACCTCCACCACCAACTGGGATTTTGTTGAAGGAGGTCTATATTCAAGGCTATGTAGCCGAGTTTTGGGTTGTAAGACCCTAATGGATCCTTTTTCCAAACAAATTCATCCTCCCTATCCGAGAGTCTAATGTGGCTTCTCTAGATTGCTATGATATAGTTTTCAAATAGGACAACTGAAGCTCCAATTAACCCCAGAGATGCAACACTTTTCCAACCTTGATTCCAGAGGGTAGTTGTGTTAGGATCAAAGAGGTGGGAGAGAAGGGATATATCCTGCATGTGAAGTTGATTAATTAGTTCATCTGATAGAATGTGAGAGGTCCCACTCCTAGGCTAGGGATCAACACCTATACAGAAGTGGTTTCCTTTACCTAACCTCCAATCCATACCTTCCCCTACCACTGAAAAGGAGGAGATCCAAGCTTTCCAAAATATCGAACATTTCTGGATTGACTTGTTTGGAGATTAGATCCAGTCTTCCACTGTATTCGGGAAAATATATTTTTGTGTAACTACCAGTGACCACAGACTGGTGACTAAAATAAGGTGTCACCGTGTATTTTCCGCCAAATCCTTGGAAAACAGAAAAATATTTTTGAGTCCCCATCCCCACAAAGCTTTTGGTCCTACAAGACGGTCCCATTTTTCTTAGGGCTGAGTGAACTTATCTCCTGAACCCGACCAGATAAAGAGGGAACATGTCCGTCTAATATTTTCCAGCACACCCTTTGGAATACAGGCCAGTGACATCCAATAAACTGGAATGGATTCCATAAAAAATTTGGTCATAGTGAGTCTGCTTTCTTTAGATAACCACTTGAAGCTCCAACCATTTAAACTTTTCTCCAATTTTGACAACAACCATTTCCAATATTCTTTGCAATAGTTGTTTGGCTTCAGTTGAAACCCCAAATATTTTAGACCTCCCGAGATGTCTTGGAATGTGTAAGGAAAGAGACTCTGATAAGTATCCACTTCCTCTCTCTCCATCTTTGAGATAGTGAGGGTAGATTTTTGTATATTTATTTGCATCCCTGTAGCCAAGCGGAAGAGGGATATAATTTCTTTTAGAACTTTCGCATCCCAAACCTGACCACTGCAAAAAATAAGGATGTCATCAACAAACAATATATGCATGATCCTAAAACCTGAGGCTATT
Organism: Picea mariana; assembly: GCA_032191745.1. Lineage (NCBI taxonomy): Eukaryota > Viridiplantae > Streptophyta > Pinopsida > Pinales > Pinaceae > Picea > Picea mariana. Next base: position 145,796 of record JASDQU010099747.1, read on the forward strand.
TGGATTCCTTGGAATTCCCCAGATCTAACTGCATTAGCAATATCCCTACTCAAACCCTCAGTCACCAAGAGGAAAAGAAGTGGAGACATAGGACATCCTTGGCGCAAACCTCTTTCGGAAATGAAAAAAGAAGAAGATGCCCCATTGATAAGGACAACAAATGAGACCGAATTGATACATGCCATTGTCCACTTAATAAAAGGAACCTTGAACCCGAGATGAGTAAGTAAGAGTTGAATCTAAGACCAATTTACCCTATCAAACTCTTTTGAAAGATCAATCTTAATAATGGTACCTTTTGCTCTTGATGTCTTTAGGCAGTGAAAACCTTCCTGAGCTAATCCTATTGCTTCATGGATCTGACGTCCTTCAATAAAACCATATTATTCTTTTGAGATGGATTCTGAAAGAAGTGGCTTCAGCCTATGGGCTATGATTTTGGCTATAATTTTGTAAATGAAATTGCAAAGTGAGATAGGTATGAAGTCATCAAAGGACTAGGGATCATCCACCTTAAGAATGAGAGATATAAAGGTAGTGTTGATAGGACTATGAATTCTTCCATTTATTCTGTATTCCTTAATGAATTTAAGTAGGTCTGCTCCGATAAGATAAAAAAATCCCATGTAGAATTTAACTGTCCATCCGTCTGGACCTGGACTTTTATCCTTTTAAAAGATTTGAAGAGTTTCCTTCAACTCAACTTCAGTAACTTCTACATAGAGATTTTGGTTCCCTTCCTCATTCACAAAGCTGGGAAAGTGTAAATCCAATCTTATGATATCAACTATGCTCACTCTCCTCGCTGCTTTGAATAAGGACTGAAAATGGATTTTCCCCATATTCTCTAGCCCCTCAAAAGAAGTAATTGATTTTCCCTCCCGATCCTTTAAGCTCCAAATTGTGTTGGCTTCTTTCCGCCCCTTGGCATAGACATGGAAAAATTTGGTATTCTCATCCCCATTCTCTAGCCAGATTACTCTACTTTTAAGCTTCCATGTTGCTTCTTGATCTGCCAACAATTGTCTACTTCTTACCTCAAGACTCTTCAAATTTCCTCGAGAGGAACCTGAGGAGAACCCATAATCTGTATCTTGATAGATCACATCCAGCTGGTCCTCGATACTTTTGAGTTCTCACTCATCTTATTTTTGTTTTGTTTTTGCCCAAGGAATTACCAACTTTTTTATTCTTTTTAGATTTGTCACAAATTGGATGGTAGTCAAAATTCCCTCTGAATCCTTTAACTTAATTACACACACACACACACGTTGTTTAGGTATTCTACGAAATAGTTTTTATTTTTATTTCTTGTTGTTCAAAATCCATTTATGAATGCAGAAATGGATTCAACATGCTGAAAAACCCCTGGGGCATTCGGATTATACATAAATAATCACTCAAAACTACGAATCTAACAATTTCTCACCGGATTCAGGGTAAATGCCCCCGATAAAAACCGTCATTTCATAGAATATATATATATATATATATATATATATATATATATATATATATATATATATATATATATATATATATATACACTTCTACATAAAAATTCCATCCTATTTATTTTTAGTTTCATTTGTGTGAGGATATTTTTTAATTTTTTAATTAAAATTAATTTTAATTTTTCTTTTTTTTAACTATCTTAATATTCACAATTTGTACACTCTAGGAATCATCAAGTTCTTGGCCTTGAAAGACCATGACAGTCTTCCAGGTTCATTAGGAAAAAAGACCTGCCCTAGAGGGGAAATTAGGTATACCATGTCTGTCACTGTTATGCTTAGAAACTAAAAGATAAAATTGAAATGTCTAGTATGGCTATGGCCATATATGAAAACTATAAAACACATAGGAAAAAAATGAATTAACCATAACAAAATATTCTAGAAATTATTTGGAACCCGAGGTTCCATAACAAAGGACTTGCTAGGACCAATGCCATATTCAGAAATACCACCATGAGGACCAGTAGTTGCAGCTCCATAACCAACAATTGTAGCCAGATGAACAATGGGTGGCTGGAAGATTCCTCAATGTTTGTGAGC
>JASDQU010099747.1:174345-203080 GCA_032191745.1 Picea mariana
GCTCACAAACATTGAGGAATCTTCCAGCCACCCATTGTTCATCTGGCTACAATTGTTGGTTATGGAGCTGCAACTACTGGTCCTCATGGTGGTATTTCTGAATATGGCATTGGTCCTAGCAAGTCCTTTGTTATGGAACCTCGGGTTCCAAATAATTTCTAGAATATTTTGTTATAGTTAATTCATTTTTTTCCTATGTTTTTTATAGTTTTCATATATGGCCATAGCCATACTAGACATTTCAATTTTATCTTTTAGTTTCTAAGCGTAATAGTGACAGACATGGTATACCTAATTTCCCCTCTAGGGCAGGTCTTTTTTCCTAATGAACCTGGAAGACTGTCATGGTCTTTCAAGGCCAAGAACTTGATGATTCCTAGAGTGTACAAATTGTGAATATTAAGATAGTTAAAAAAAAGAAAAATCAAAATTAATTTTAATTAAAAAATTAAAAAATATCCTCACACAAATGAAACTAAAAATAAATAGGATGGAATTTTTATGTAGAAGTGTGTATATATATATATATATATATATATATATATATATATATATATATATATATATATATATATATATTNAAAATTAATTTTAATTAAAAAATTAAAAAATATCCTCACACAAATGAAACTAAAAATAAATAGGATGGAATTTTTATGTAGAAGTGTGTATATATATATATATATATATATATATATATATATATATATATATATATATATATATTCTATGAAATGACGGTTTTTATCGGGGGAATTTGCCCTAAATCCGGTGAGAAATTGTTAGATTTGTAGTTTTGAGTGATTATTTATGTATAATCCGAATGCCCCAGGGGTTTTTCAGCATGTTGAATCCATTTCTGCATTCATAAATGGATTTTGAACAACAAAAAATAAAAATAAAAACTATTTCGTAGAATACCTAAACAACGTGTGTGTGTGTGTGTGTAATTAAGTTAAAGGATTCAGAGGGAATCTTGACTACCATCCAATTTGTGACAAATCTAAAAAGAATAAAAAAGTTGGTAATTCCTTGGGCAAAAACAAAACAAAAATAAGATGAGCGAGAACTCAAAAGTATCGAGGACCAGTTGGATGTGATCTATCAAGATACAGATTATGGGTTCTCCTCAGGTTCCTCTCGAGGAAATTTGAAGAGTATTGAGGTAAGAAGTAGACAGTTGTTGGCAGATCAAGAAGCAACATGGAAGCTTAAAAGTAGAGTAATCTGGCTAGAGAATGGGGATGAGAATACCAAATTTTTCCATGTCTATGCCAAGGGGCGGAAAGAAGCCAACACAATTTGGAGCTTAAAGGATCGGGAGGGAAAATCAGTTACTTCTTTTGAGGGGCTAGAGAATATGGGGAAAATCCATTTTCAGTCCTTATTCAAAGCAGCGAGGAGAGTGAGCATAGTTGATATCATAAGATTGGATTTACACTTTCCCATATTTGTGAATGAGGAAGGGAACCAAAATATCTATGTAGAAGTTACTGAAGTTGAGTTGAAGGAAACTCTTCAAATCTTTTAAAAGGATAAAAGTCCAGGTCCAGACGGATGGACAGTTAAATTCTACATGGGATTTTTTTATCTTATCGGAGCAGACCTACTTAAATTCATTAAGGAATCTAGAATAAATGGAAGAATTCATAGTCCTATTAACACTACCTTTATAGCTCTCATTCTTAAGGTGGATGATCCCCAGTCCTTTGATGACTTCATACCTATCTCACTTTGCAATTTCATTTACAAAATTATAGCCAAAATCATAGCCCATAGGCTGAAGCCACTTCTTTTAGAATCCATCTCAAAAGAATAATATGGTTTTCTTGAGGGACATCAGATCCATGAAGCAATAGGAGTAGCTCAGGAAGGTTTTCACTGCCTAAAGACATCAAGAGAAAAAGGTACCATTATTAAGATTGATCTTTCAAAAGAGTTTGATAGGGTAAATTGGTCTTAGATTCAACTCTTACTTACTCATCTCGGGTTCGAGGTTCCTTTTATTAAGTGGACAATGGCATGTATCAATTCGGTCTCATTTGTTGTCCTTATCAATGGGGCATCTTCTTCTTTTTTCATTTCCGAAAGAGGTTTGCGCCAAGGATGTCCTATGTCTCCACTTCTTTTCCTCCTTGTGACTGAGGGTTTGAGTAGGGATATTGCTAATGCAGTTAGATCTGGGGAATTCCAAGGAATCCAAATAGCCTCAGGCTTTAGGATCATGCATATATTGTTTGTTGATGACATCCTTATTTTTTGCAGTGGTCAGGTTTGGGATGCGAAAGTTCTAGAAGAAATTCTATCCCTCTTCCGCTCGGCTACAGGGATGCAAATAAATATACAAAAATCTACCCTCACTATCTCAAAGATGGAGAGAGAGGAAGTGGATACTTATCAGAGTCTCTTTCCTTACACATTCCAAGACATCTCGGGAGGTCTAAAATATTTGGGGTTTCAACTGAAGCCAAACAACTATCGCAAAGAATATTGGAAATGGCTGTTGTCAAAATTGGAAAAAAGGTTAAATGGTTGGAGCTTCAAGTGGTTATCTAAAGAAATCAGACTCACTATGACCAAATTTTTTATGGAATCCATTCTAGTTTATTGGATGTCACTGGCCTGGATTCCAAAGGGTGTGCTGGAAAATATTAGATGGACATGTTCCCTCTTTATCTGGCCGGGTTCAGGGGATAAGTTCACTCAGCCCTAAGAAAAATGGGACCATCTTGTAGGACCAAAAGCTTTGTGGGGATGGGGACTCAAAAATATTTTTCTGTTTTCCAAGGATTTGGTGGAAAAGACACGGTGACACCTTATTTCAGTCACCAGTCTGTGGTCACTGGTAGTTACACAAAAATATATTTTCCCGGATACAGTGGAAGACTGGATCTAATCTCCAAACAAGTCAATCCAGAAATGCTCGATATTTTGGAAAGATTTGATCTCCTCCTTTTCAGTGGTAGGGGAAGGTATGGATTGGAGGTTAGGTAAAGGAAACCACTTCTGTATAGGTGTTGAGCCCTAGCCTAGGAGTGGAACCTCTCACATTCTACCAGATGAACTAATTAATCAACTTCACATGCAGGATATATCCCTTCTCTCCCACCTCTTTGATCCTAACACAACTACCCTCTGGAATCAAGGTTGGAAAAGTGTTGCATCTCTGGGGTTAATTGGAGCTTCAATTGTCCTATTTGAAAACTATATCATAGCAATCTAGAGAAGCCACATTAGACTCTCGGATAGGGAGGATGAGTTTGTATGGAAAAAGGATCCATTAGGGTCTTACAACCCAAAACCCGGCTACATAGCCTTGAATATAGACCTCCTTCAACAAAATCCCAGTTGGTGGTGGAGGTGATTATGGAAGTTAAAATGTCCACAAAAAGTCAAAATATTCATATGGGTGGCCCTAAACAAAAAAAATCCAACTTGGGAAAATCTGAGAAATCGTCAGTTTGAAGGACCGAGCAGATGTCCTCTTTGCCAAAATGATAATAAATCTACATTCCATATTCTCAACTCTTGTTCTTTTTCAAAACGAATTTGGACTGAAACTTCTGCAAGCCTCGGACATAATTTCATTTGGGGAGGAACCACTTTGGAATAGTCTTGCAAGGCTTGGATCCGCAATCCAAGGTTTAAGGAGTTAAAATCTCTCCCTCTCATTATCAGCTGGGGCATTTGGTTGGTTGGGAATGCAACGATTTTCAATGAAAAAGCCTCTGTTCCAGAGACAAATGCAACCAAAAGTCTATCCATACTGTCACATTTCCCTTAGTCAAAAGAAGGCCAGGCCTTGCAGCTAAAGCAACTAGAGGCCATCGATACTTCAAATCCCTAGGCATACTTCGATGTGGCTTCTCAGAATCACACTTGTGGGGAAAGAGCAGTTTTTCATCTAGCCAAAAACCACTACTTTCATATAAAAATGGGAATGGGCCAGGGTACAAATAACTATGCTGAACTAATGGCGTTGAAATTGCTACTTCTATTTTCCAGAGAGAAGGAAATTGCTCACATTCAAATCTTTGGTGATTCTATGAATGTCATCAACTAGGCAAGAAAGCTTCAATGATGTCACAATATTTTTCTTTTTCCTATTTTGGAGGATATCTTTCGTTTGATGGAGGTATTTGATTCAATGGTTATCTCTCATGTCTACAGGGATAGGAACGTGGTAACAGATGCCTTGTCAAAAGCAGGACTACAACTAACTCTGGGTCAATGGCACATCACATAGTATAAAGGGGAGGAATCACATGCTTTTTATCATCGACCTTTTATAGAGGTTCCAGGGCAGAGGTAGAAATGAATTTTTCTCTCTCCTTTCTTATCATTTTCATGATCGGTGCTTTATGGTCACAATGTGTTTCCTATCTTTTTTCTCACCGAAAGATCTCATCATGCTTCAATTATTGTTTTCAGCAGTTATTAGCAACAAATATCAGATGATGTGTCACTACAGTGTAACTACTAGGCAGATGCAAATAGATTATCAACTTCCATCTATGCTCTTTTCTGAAGCTCCTTCTACATGCACATATAATGCTATTACTCTACAAACTATATTCCACCCAGTTCAGAGTGATGTAAATTATTGGCTTACAGTCCTGCAAAAGAAATATTGCTCTTAAAAATCCTTTTTTGTGATCACTTATATTTGGGCCAGGGTCGAGGGCCACTTTGTTTTGTCCAAAATACACACAGGGGGTGTGTTGTGCTCTTAGAAGCACCTACAAAATGTAATTTTGTCTCTCTGGATGAATAAACTTATGCTTTTTTCTTAGGAAAAAAAAATATACAAAACAATGAAAACTTGTCAAACAAACATGTTTGACCTCATTTGCTTCATGCACGACATTCACAGTTCTCCCCTCCCATCCCGAGAGAGTGGAAGTTATGATATTTTCTATTTCAAAAAGAGCCCAGTGTTTCAGAATCGATGAACTGATGAAACACAAAACAACTCCTCGTGATCTCTTGTGATAATCTCCACAAGTTTTAAAGATACTCCACTTGAATACTCCCACCAATTCCTTATGTTTGCTCAAATTTTCTTTATATATATAAGCATAGTCTAAATATTCAACTTTTAGAGTTTTTACGAGTATATATATATATATATATATATATATATATATATATATATATAATTTGAAACTTTAAAGTAAATTCTATAATTATAAAATCTCATTTTCAATTTATTATTTATTATTGTTATATGAATTAAATATAATATCTAAATAAAAAAATATATTTAAAATAAATATTGTAAAAACAAATATATATTATAATATATATTTGTTTTTAATATTTACTTTAAATATATTTCTTAATTTAGATATTATATTTAATTCATATAACAATACTAAATTGAAAAGGAGATTTTATAATTATATCTATTTCAAAATTTCAAATTATATATATTTTAAATGTCCAAATTTATGAAAATCAACTAATGTGTTTTTTACACCAATATTAACAACCAATTGATGTAGAATATCATCTTCATATATTCCTTAACTCTTCAAAATGTCTTTGATGAGACATGTCACATTCTTCAAACTCAACTTCTTCATCTAATTTGTTGAAGCATTGTTTTCCTTCGGATGAATATGTATAGAATTATTTAATGTCATGTATTTATTTCGTACCTAACAAAATAGGTATATAACCTTTATATATAATTATTTCTATCGTATCGTGTCATGTCCAAACAATGATATATGAACCATATATTTTACGGTTCCAACTTGTCAAACTAATCTTATCTACTTGTGATATGTTTGGTCGCACTATAATTAATGTACCAAATAACTTGATACCCTATGTAACCACAAGTGAAATGCTCACAGGGGCTACACTAATTAGGTAATATCATACTACATTCATTCATATTGATCAAGTGATCATTCCACCATGACATCACATAGAAGATGCTTATAGAGGCCTAACATTGAATAAAATGCATGTATAGATGCAATAATAAAAATACAATGTTTAGACAAGAATGGAGTAACACAATTCATGGTAATCGATTGCTCATGATCATAATTAATCACAATCACATACACATAATGAAAAATACATATGTTTTCATAGTAATAAATAACATATGTCAATTAGGTCTAGCCTAAGTAGTTGAGAGGAGGAGTATTATTGTTTGCACCCGGGTTCAATTCCCATAAGTGATTTGTTGAGCTCTTAATGAGTATACCATTGTAATGGCCTTAAGCACTGCCTTGAGCTTCTAGGAAATCTGATTTACCCTGTGTACCATGAAAAAAGAGAGAGCAAGAAATAACATTCTATTGCATATACAAAAATAGAGGAAAATAGAGGATAGTCCAATAATTGGTTGCATATGAGAAACTATCCACCCATCCATATTCCTTCAAATGATGGCATATGATATCCCCTCAAAATCATCATTAGGACATTCCATCAATTGCTTGCATTATGACTCATTGTTTTCCTTTCAAACCATTCTTTAATATCGTCTTAATCAACCTGCACTTTATCTACTGGCTGAATTGTTATTGGACTTCCTCCTCACAGACCTAGTGTGTTCACTATCAAACTTGGATACACCACCAATACCCACTCTAAAGGCAGTCTCCAATGTGAAAAAATGGAAGAAAAAAAGGAACAATGTGTTTGACCTAGATATGGGCAGATGCACATTGAAGTTCCCTAGGAAGGAGTAAAGAATGTTATATTGTAGTACATGGACAGGGATTTCATTGGAAAATTCAAAGGGGGGGAGCTCTTAGAAAATAATTGAAGGGATAGGTGGTTGTGAAATGGGCCAAAACTCTAGGTTGTTCTCCAAAAACCCATATGGTATCCAGGGGTTTTGTCACTTTCATATTCAAGTCTCAAGTAGAATAAGACATGATCAAGGTGGAAGGTCTCCATTAGCATAACACAACTTTCTTCTATATTCGTGAATGGACCTAAGGTTTTGACCCAACCAAGGAGGGGATTACAAAAATATTTATATGGACCAATATACCAAATCTCCCATTAGAATACTAGAAATTGGACATATTGTAGTAGATAGGCAACCATACTTGAAAATTTATCAAGATAGATGAGCATACACTAGAAATGGAAAATCTCATTGTTGTGAAAATTTGTGTTGAAATGGATTTGAACAAAGGTATCCCTAAAGGAATAGGCATAAAATATGAAAGCACCTCACACTAGTAGAGATTGGATTTTGTTTAAATGTTCCTTTTAGATGTTGATATTGCAGAGAAATTGACCATGTCCAAGGTATATCATTGAAGGAAATTTCCTGGAGGAACATGAAGAGGAATAAATATTATCGGGTAAGAAATACTTCCCTCTCCATTCTTCTAGTGAAACTTAAAAAGGATTGGACTTGGGTGAATCCCCCTTGCATATTGATCCTTCCCATCCTCCCCTTCCTCTTTCAGATTACTCATCTCTACATTTTTGGAAAGATCTCTCCCAATTACTTAAAAATCTTAAGGAAATTCTAGTTAGGAAAGCTTTGATCTCTGTATCATGGGTCCAATCCTCTAGGAATCACTCCCCTCTTTCATATTCTCCCCTACCCACACCCCTATATTTTATCCTTCCCCTCAACAAACCCCTCTTTCCTCTACACATCACAAGCTAACCTATCATGTTCCCCATCTCCCTATTGAACTCAACCCTCCCAATGCATAGATCCCCTTTGAATTTTCAAACCCTCATCACTTGGCCACTTCGTCCCTTTCAAAATCAATACAAACAATTCATAGATATCACACAAACTCTAAAGAAAAAATGCCTCCCCCCTCACTCTCAGACCTTATCAGGTGGGATAAAATTGGTTCCTTTCTTAGGACAAGAAAAACAAAAAGCAAGGATTATTTCTAATATAGCCAAGGTTGTCTCCTAGGAAGAAATTGAGGTTCAATAAGGATATAAACAAGCTATCCATTGGGAATTTAGAGAAATGGAATCTCTCAAGGTGTTTAAGTAATGAAAATCCTCTCCATAAACCATAGGGGCTTGGGATTGGCCCAAAAAATGAGATCCTTGTGAACATTAATTTTTGCACATCAAAAGCTACTTTTTTATTCAATAAAACATGATATCAAAGACTATATGCAAGAAAATGATTAGAAAAATGTTCTCGGAATGGTACTTTGAATGTGTAAGCTCAATTGGACTCTTAATAGGATTTGGCATAGCCTAGAAGAACTATGGAAGAATATATTCCACCTAGTAATCAATTCAAAGGCTACAAACTTCTTACATATCACCCTAATTTATGACGGTTTGAACAAGAATATTTATCTTCTCAACACTATGGTCCCCACCAAGATTGACGACCATTAAGCAAAGACATTATGGACTGGTGTCTTCTAGAATCATCCTCATTCATACTTGGAGGGAACATGAATTTGGTATTGGACAGTGTAGAGAAATGGGGCCCAAAAGCTAGACAAGACCCACTAGTTGATTTTTTCTCAAATTTGTATGAACACGTAGATTTGGTAGATATCAAACTGGTCACACTTACAACTGCATAGTCCAATAAGAGAATAGGAGACTTAGTTCCTTGGTTAAAGGCTAGATCATTTTTTTTATCAAGGAATCATTTCTTTATTCTTTTCAATGATTCAAATCTAGGTTTCAGCACACAAGGGGTTTTGATAATGAAACTATTGTACTTGAGTTGGATAATTCTCCCTTGAGGATCAATACCTCCTCCACCATTCAAGTTCAACCCCCATTGCCTCTCACACCTAGAGTATGTAGGGAAAATCATAGAGCCTTGGAATCATATCACATGGGACCAAGGAGACCCATTGACTCAACTTTAAAGAAACTTTATCTTAGTAAATAGAATCTTAAAGGAATGGAACAAAGTAATTTTGGAAACTCTAAAACTCGATTGAAGGAGGTTGATGGTCATATCACAACAATGCATGAGAAAGCATGCACAAATACTTTCAATTTGACGATGGAGGAACTTTTAGAACTTGAAAAAGAAAGAAACGACCTACTGACTTGGGAGGAAGCATGTTGGAATATGAAGAGCCATGCAATTTGGATCCAAGGAGGAGATAAGAACACAACATTTTTCCACAAATAGGTATCAATTCAGAATGCATACAACACAATTTGGATAATTTCAAACCATCGACATACTATTGTTGAGAGTTTTGAATCCATAAGTAAAGTAGCGGTGTCACATTACAAAGCAATGTACACCTAATCTCTTGAAGAAACTCTAATAAGTGTACTATATATTGCCTCAAAATTCCCCAACTAGATAAATGAGCATGATAACAAGAACCTAATGGCACCTTTTCATAAACAAGAACTCAAGAGAGTAGTTTTGAAACTCTAAGAAAACAAGTTTTTGGGTTTGAATGAATTTTCCATTGAATATTTGAGGGATTTTGGGAACTCATAAACCAAGGTCTTCTACTCATTGTTAAATAGTCCAAAAAGAAGGTAGGATTATTCATGCATTCAACTCTGCCTTCCTAGTAACTATCCCAAAGTTTACAAACCCATCTAAATGTAATAGACCCAACCCCTAAGTACCTTTTTATGGGGTGGGGTATTAAATTTTCACTTCTTATATCAACCTTAAATATTCTCTATCACAACTCCATCCTCTTTTGCTCATCAACAGCTTTCCAATGACAGTAAAATTCACTCAGGATTGAGCTCTCAAAGTTCTTGGGTTTACATAGGAAACATCTCTCTTACTGCCACGTGGCATCCACGTGACATGTCGTTGATCGTGCCAACTGAGGTGGCAACACCCTGGTACTGACATGGCACTAGCCTAACCTACCATGGTGGAACTTCAGTCCACGTAGGCCTACAACCATCTTCGCTCAGACCTTCTTTCAACACTCTCTCTCAGGTGGCGGACTCGTAGACTCATGGACTCATGGACTCGTAGACGCATAATTTTTTACCTCCCCTTCATAATTCCATTCGAAAGGTCTCAACACTTAGCCATTTTTCCATCTACATGGGCTCGCAGACTCACAAACTCGTAGACTCACAAATGCATAATCCTTCCCTTTATAAGTCCATCCGAAGATTCTCAACACTTAACCACTTTTCCATCTATGTGGACTCGCGGATTCACGGACGTGCAATTTTGTACCTCCTCTTCATAAGTCCGTCCAAAAGGTCTCAACACTTAGCCATTTTTCCATCTACGCGGGCTCACAGAGTCGTGGAATCATGAATGCATAATCCTTCCCTTCATAAGTCCGTCCGAAGAGTCTCAACACTTAGCCATTTTCCATCTACGTGGACTCGCAGACGTACAATTCTGTACCTCCTCTTCAAAAGTTCGTCTGAAAGATCTCAACACTTAGCCATTTTTCCATCTACGTGGACTCGTGAACTCACAAATGTGTAATCCTTCCCTTCATAAGTTCATCTGAAGAGTCTCAAGACTTAGCCACTTTTCCATCTATGCGGACTCACAAACATACAATTTTGTACCTCTTCTTCATAAGTCTATCTGAAAGGTCTCAACACTTAGCCATTTTTCCATCCACATGAGCTCGCAGACTCACAAATGCATAATCATTCCCTTCACAAGTATGTCCAAAGAGTCTCAACACTTTGCTTATTTTGTGAGTTTTTCAGGTTCATGGGTTGGCAGACTCACAAACCCATTCATCTCACCTTTCAAACTCTTAAACGCGATAGGGACCCACTCCCTATTACCTCGACCAATTGCATGCCTCCACATAGCTTTCTCATACACATAGGCTTGTGACATTAGCATAATGTTAGCATGATGCCATCCCTCCTCTCGTCAATGTCTAAGGACTTCCATGTCGATCAACGACCGAGATCACATCTCATATTTACTTCGATCAATGGTCGAGATATTTCAAATTTTTTGTTCAACGTCCAAGGCTAAAATGAAGGTCTAAGACACAGTTCACCCAAGGGCCTACGTTATGGCCCACTAGCCAATTAATTGTTTCCATTCACATGCTGACACCTAATGACTTCTGGACACATTGGCTTTCCAGGTCAGCATTGTACATCATGCTGACGTTACCTCTCCCCCAAATCTATCTTAAACGAGACCACAATTATCTATGACAGAGCTTAATCATGGGTTATTCCATGATTAATGGTCTATATTAGCTCGGGTACATTCTCTACAGGCATGGTAAACTGCTCTGATAAAGGTTTTGGATCTATTCACTCTGTCGATCCAACGACTATGATTCCTTCGAGCTCAAAACATATTTTTTCATCCAATTCAAGACTTAGACAATTCAAGGATTTTTCTTTTGGCTCTTTCCCTTAGATTCAACTATTAACATATAATCCTAGTTTTCATTCGCAGATTTCCCATCACAACAATGGTTTTCCCATCACAACGACAGATATATATATATATAGCATATGGGAACCATAAAATTAAGTTCAATTCTTTTTATCACAAAACATTACAAAATGCTTGTATTCAGTTGTGCAGGGCATGCACCGTTCTGGCCATCCTATTGTCACTCAGATGCAGGAGTTTTCCAACACAATAAGCATCATTACTATAAATCAAGTATGTATATTTATAGCACAAGTACAGGAATTCAATCATGAATTTCAATTCAATTAGACAGAGTCTATGAGATACTTATCTATTACAATTGATAGTCGACCAACTGACTATGGGTGTTCGTTTTTCCACCCAACTGTAGGATCAGATACATTCACTTTTATCAATCTAGCTACCCTTGTTCCAAGCCATGATACCACTAGGTAATCTCTCGCAGGTTCTTAGTAAGATTTGAAGGTTACTCTCCTTCACTATACTCTTGGTAGAGATTTTCCATACACCCACCTAGCCTACGCCTCTTCGAGGTTTATCATATTCCTTCACTACATCAAGATCATGACCCTCTTATCTTAGGTCGGGTTTTTTGGGTCTTCTATGCTCCATCTCAGAACTCTTCTATGGGTTCTTTGACCTCCTATTGCACACACCTGTGCATTCTTTTCAGTAGCTCTCTTCCTCAGAGGCCCAAAATCTCCTTTAGTTCCCCCTCCTCTCTATCCCTTTGTGTGCTTTTTCTTGCATGCATCACTTAGGCATGTTCTCGACCTATCCTTCCATTTCTTTTGTCATAAGGAAACTCATGGGTCAATCTTGGGGACCCGTGGTGATCTTTCCTATTGTCCTCTAGCTAACTGCTTCCTGTCCCTTCTGACAACCCTCCATACTTCCATTCATTGGGGTGGTTGGTTGTTCAATTTCCAAACCCTCCTCCTTAACTAACTTCTCTTGTTATCCAGACTAAGGGAAAATATTTTGAATGTTTTCAATTAATATTTCTGCAAATTGGCTTGGTGTCCTTTAACTTAATAGAACCTCCCCTCATTCCTCTAGTGATATCATGGCCAGTACTTTAAGGATTCACCCATCAATCAATTGTCGACGTTTAAAATTAAACAATAATACATTTACAATATTTGCAAGCCACTGCATGGAAATCATAAATTATGATTAATTATAGGATGGGAGAAACAGGGATGTTACAATACCCTCCCCCTTTAAGGAACATCGTTCTCGGTGTTCTTCTCAGCAACATCTGCCATGAATTCATCTTTCAATTGATTTAGTATCATTTTCCTCTTCTTGGTCTGTTCCTTTCCCAGAATCTTTGCATTTAGCACGTGCCTACAACAATTTTCAACAACAAGCATATTAGTTATCATTTCATGCAAATTTTTTTATTGTTGTTCAAATTCAAGTGGAAACATTCACAAGCTAACACAATTCTTATTTGTGCAGTTCATGGATCTACATCCATATGGCTATCTCATTAACATGGCTCACTGATTTCCTTGACATACCCCTTATGTGCATGATCAAAATCAACATATTACAAAAAAAATATTGGAGTCTCCTCTTCCTTACGGTCACTCACCCTCCAGGCCTAGGCTCATGCATCCCCTTCTCTGCAACATAGTCCCTTGGGTGATCCATCTCGCCTTGCTAGTGATTTCTCGCACAATAATAATTTTTTATACCTCCATGAGTCTTACAACTGAGGCGTCCATCATGCTTGCTCTGTCGAAAGTGTCCCTTCAACATGTCTCACCACAATACATCATTCTATGGGGATCATGGCTTATGACATGGTTCTCATGTCACAACAGTAGCCTGTTACCATGCTTTCCAGCTTGATAGTCGTCCTCTATCCCTTCAGATAGATATTTTATCTCACCTGTATCACATTTATATAGTAATCCATGAGATACTATCATCAATTTATCAAAAAAATTCAAATATGTTATCCACAGATTTCTAATTCCACATTTTCATTTTCAGATCCGTTCTATACAAAACCATATTCACAAGTATGAGATCTATTTCTCATAGCAGTTTGGATCTTTTATAATCAACAAGCATTGGTCTTCTTCATGGACTTACTACTCTCCCACATCTAATACCTTTCTTCCTGCAATTTCCTCTTCAATCAACCAACAAATTGTTAGTTCTCATGCACATTATATTTTCATTGCACACTTGTAGTGGTTCACAAACAATTTCAGAGTTGTGCATACTAACAATCAAGTTCATTTATTCAAAAAGAAAATTATACCATTCCTTTCAAAATGCAATCAAACATAAAAAACGAATCTAATCAATGTGCCAATATCCATGGACACATTCACACACAATGCACCCTTATATTGATTTTTAGCTTATTACTTTTCATATTATGCACTTTGCCTTGGTGGGTTGGAACTTAGCCAACCTTTTACCACATGGTTTTTTTGTACACTTTCATTATTACCGCTAGACTGTGTTTTCCTGCTTCAGCTGATCACGACCTCAAATCAACATACATGAAACTAAAAGTTTCACATGAATGCATTCAATCATTCTTTCTTCATTGGTAACCAGGGTGCCAACATTCATGGCCACACAATTCCTCTCTTTACCATGCTACAACTTTGATAGAGTATTGGAAGGTCCTCCTTCCATAATGGGTAGTCCATTACATGCCCTCTCATGCAAACATGCATTTCCTTAATGCATTACATCATCGTGCTATCTTTGAGAACTTTTGTTTCTAATCACTCCTTGATTGGGAAATGTATTAATGCCATATATTTGTTCATACATTTTTACAAGGATTTCAATCATCCTTGGCTGTCATAGGTTCACACCTCCATCATGTAGGTTCTTCTCCTTGAATCATACCCTACTTGGGTATCAATGGAATAAAACAACCATTCAAATCACATGCATGCCATCAAAACATAGAATATTTTAGAAGGGATTATTCTCATTCCACATGGGCACGAAATATTTATACCTGTTCTAGTTTCTAGAACCTTCTCTGATGTTACCTCTTCAGTGGTGCTCCCTAGGGACTTCTAAAATCCCTTTCACGGTTTTCTTTTTACCAACAACCTTCTTGCATTCACTTCTGTCTGAGGTTGTTCACTATAGGAGGTTGTCCTTCCTTAATAGTTCCAATCTTTTCTACATGTGAAATACATCAACACATTCCCATTTTACATTATCTATCATGTAAAATCAATTGCATGTACCATAGAATTTATTTCAGTAAAACATTTTCATATTTTTCTTAGCATATCTATATGCACACCATCACATTTTCGTCAATGTTTTAATGAGTGCAATGTAATATACCAGATATAAAAAGTATGCAGAACAGAAATAAAATGCTAGAAATGGAAGAATACCAGTAATATAACCAGCATAATCTCCACAATAACACATAAATGATATAAGAACAACAACATAAATAGCACTTTGATTCAGAAAGAAATGTTCACGGGCCTCTTCGAGGGGGAAACCTCCAGTCGAGTAGTGCTCTATTACAATAATCTCCAAGCTAGGGTTTTCATACCCTCGACCCTTATTTATACTAAATATGTCTATCAAGAGAAGCATCTAGAGGAAGATCCTTTTAGAAGCGGAATCTTCTATTAGGTCTTCTTACATCTGCCTTATTCTATTTTATTGAAAGGCCTTATTAATATTGACCTTTATTACATCCGAATATATTGTTCTACCTATGTGCGGGTTAGGACCCTAACATGTTCGCCCCCTTAAAAAAGGCCTTGTCCTCAAGGCTTGAGATGTGGAAACTGCTGCAGAATGGTAGCTGGTTCCCAAGTGGCATCTACTGGAGTTGTATCTTTCCACTGGACTAACACTTCCTTGATGGTTCTCTGACGCAGGCGATGCTCACGCTGGTCCAAAACTACTTATGGTTGTAGCCAAATGGATCCTTCTTTAGCTAACTCGGGAAGGTTGGTTTGAATTTGGCACCTAGTTCCAATCACTTTCTTTAAGCAGGAAACATGAAAAATAGGATGTAACTTCGAATGACTGGGTAGAGATAACTGATAGGTGACTTGTCCCACATGCTTGAGAACTGTATAAGGACCATAAAATTTGGGCACTAGCTTCTAACAATGCTCGACCTTGAGGGAAGTTTGCTTGTATGGTTACAGTCGCAGAAACACCTGATCCCCTTCTACAAATTGACGTTCAGAGTGACCTTGATCTTCTTGTTGCTTCATGTGATTCTGTTCCATGACCAAATTCTCTTTGAGGGTTCGGAGAATATCCTCTCGAACTGTAAGTGTTTGGCCAACCGCCTGGACCTTCGAGGTACCCAGTAAGTATGAAAGAACTGAAGGTGGCTTCTGTCCATATACCGCTTCAAAAGGAGTCATGCGTGTAGCTATATGGTAGGAAGTGTTGTACCACCATTCAGCTAGGGGTAACCATTGAGCCCACTGATTTTGCTTTTCAGAGGAAAAACACCTCAGATATGTTTCCAAACACTTGTTGACAACTTCCGTTTGACCATCAATCTAGGGATGATAAGCTATGCTGAGATGCAATGGGGTGCCCTGTAGCTTGAACAGTTCTTGCCAAAAATTGTTTGTGAAAGTTGGGCCACGATCAGAAACAATAGAGTGCGGCATGCCATGAATCTTGAAGACCTGGTCCATGAAAATTTGAGCCACTGTGGATGTAGTAAATGGGTGTTGAAGAGAACAGAAATGATCATACTTGGAAAGGGGATCCACAACCACCATTATGATTGATTTATTTCCCGATTTGGGTAAGCCGGTAATAAAGTCCATAGAGATATCCTTCCAAATAGCAGGTGGAATCGAAAGCGGTTGTAGTGTGCCCAGAGATTTGAATGTTTCTCCCTTGTTGCATTGACACACATCACATTAAGTAAAAAAATTATAGATTTCCTGTTTCATACCATCCCAGAAAAAAGAAAGTTTGACCCTGTCATAGGTTTTGGTGAACCCAGAGTGCCCCGCTGTGGGTGTAGCATGAAGCTCAGAAAGTACCGTGGATTTAAGCTTTGATTGTTTACTTAAATACAAACGACCTTTGTATCGAAGCTCATCCTGGAGCCAAGAGTACCTTGGGGGAGTTGGAGCATTGGTCTGCAATTGTTGGATCAGATGCAAACTTTTGGGATCTTGTAGCCATTCCTGGCAAACAGCTTGGAGCCAATCTGGTACAATGAAGGAAAGAGAAAAAAGGGATCCTTCTTCTTCATATTTTCGGGACAGTGCATCCGCCACCACATTGTCTTTGCCTTTCTTGTAAATGATCTCATAATCATATCCAAAGAGTTTAGTCACCCATTTTTGTTGCTCCTGGGAGGAAATGCGTTGTTCTAGAAAGTACTTGAGGCTTTGATGGTCTGTCTTAATTTGGAAACGTTTCCCCAAGAGATAAGGGCACCATAGATCAATGGCATGTAGAATAGCCAACATTTCCTTTTCATAGATGGGTTTGCCCAGATTCCTTTCATATAGTTGCTTGTTGGTAAAGGCCAAAGGTCGACCCTCTTGCATAAGGACAACACCGATTCCTTTCCTTGAGGGATCACATTCCAACACAAAGGTCTTTGTGAAATCAGGAAGGGCCAGAACCGGAGTGGTGCACATGGCCATCTTCAAGGTTTGGAAAGCTTGAGCAGTGGCTGGAGTCCAAGTGAAAGATTTCTTTTTGAGGAGAGCAGTGAGAGGTGTTGCAATCTTTCCATAATTCTTAACAAACTTGCGCTAATACCCTGTTAAGCCCAAAAATCAACACAAGCTTTTGAGAGTCTTTGGGTGTGGCTAGTCTTGCATAGCTTCAATCTTTTTCGGATCCACTCTGACGCCATCCTTGCCAACCAGATGACCCAAGTATTCTACTTATGAGGCACCAAAAGCACATTTAGACTATTTCAGGAAAAGTTGGTGGTGAGAGAGTAGATGGAGAGCTCGATCCACATGAGTAAGATGGTCTGTTCAGGTTTTTCTATAGATGAGGATATCATCAAAGAAAACTAAGACAAAATGATGGAGAAAAGGATGAAAGACATGATTCATGAGGCTTTGGAAGGTGGAGGGGGCATTACAGAAGCCAAAGGGCATGACCAAAAACTTATAGTGGCCCTCATGAGTTCGAAAGGTCGTCTTGGTAATGTTTGCTTCTTTCATACGTATCTGGTGATAGCCCGAGTGAAGATCAAGTTTAGTAAAGAATTGGGTGCCACTCAATTCATCCAAGAGGTCATCAATGACAGGAATGGGAAATTTGTCTTTAATGGTCAGTTTGTTGAGGGCACAGAAGTCAAGACACATTCTCCAAGAACCTTCTTTCTTTAGGACCATGACTACAGGAGAAGAGTAAGGGCTCGTACTAGGGCGGATAACGCCTGCATTAAGGAGTTCCTGGACCATTTTCTCAATTTCATTTTTTTGTGAAAAGGGGTGGCGATACAGACGGATATTGGAGGAAGGCTTTCGGGTACAAGGGGAATGGAATGATCATGAACACCATGAGAAGGAGGGAGTCCTTGGGGAGTGGAAAATACCATTTTATTTTTAGAAAGGAGGGCTTGGAGGTCTTGCGACACCGGGGGTGTCTCTGTTGCTTGTATGGCATGGAGTTGGGCAATGACACCAGAATGACCTTTTTTAAGCAACTTTTCCATGCGATGGGAACTAATGACCTCAAGTGAACCAACAATGATGCCTTGGAATTTATATTGGTGGCCTTCTTGGTCGAACTGCATGGTTAATTCCTTAAAATCCATGAGAATGGGACCCAAAGTCCTTAGCCAGTCTGCACCCAACACAATGTCACAACCACCCATGTCGATAGCAAACATGTGGGATTTTAGGAGGTAGTCACCGATTTGGAGACACACATTTTCACAGTGCCCTCCACATTTCATGGAACCACCATTGGAAATCATGATTTAGAAATTGTTGATGGCATGGATGTAGCAATGAGTTTCTTGGGCAATGTGGCGATGAATAAAATTATGGGTGCTTCCACTATCAACCAGAATGATGACCTTTCGATGCTTGATGTAACCGATTAACTTGAGGGTTTGTGGGGCAGAGAAGCCAGTGAGAGAATTGAGGGAAATGATCGGTTCCACTTTGAGAGGATCTGAGGGAGGGGTTATGTCAGTGATTTTAGGTGACTGAGGTACAAGGGGAGTTTCAACATCCTCTTCCGAAATATCCTCAGAGATGGCCATAAAAATATTTTGTTCCTTACTTGTGGCCCGGGAAATATTTTTCATCACAATTATAACAAAGGTCTTTGAGTTGGTGTTCAACCATTTCAGCCTTGGTCAATTTTTGGATCTTTAATGGGGCGGAGGGAGTAGTGGGATTTACGGGTTTAGGGTGAGGGATAAAGGAGGGTTTAAATTTTTGAGAGGATATAACATGTTGTGCTTCTTTATCTTTTTTAGTAGCCTCCACCCAACTCGAAGGTCGAGCAATGAGGACATGGGCCCGAATCTCATCCTTGAGGCCACTGATAAAACACTCTCAAAAGAAAGCATCAGTCATGCCCTTTGTTCGAAAACCCAGGCGCTCAAAGGTAGCTATGAAGTCTTCTACTGTTCTTGATTGTTTCAACTTTGTCAAAAAGCCCAAATGGTTGGTGTTAGTGTCAAAGCATTCATAAAGTTCAGTCACAAATTGGGTCCAAGCAATATACCCTTGACGAGAAGTTTTTCTCCATTGCCACCATTGCCAACGTTCTTGATCTAGATGGAGAACACCATACCGGAGTTTGGACAAGTCATCTGTAATGTCGTATAAAGAGAAATAATGTTCCATTTCGGTGACCCAACCAGTGGGATCCGAGCCATCAAATTTGGTCACATCCACCTACGAAAGGCGTAGGTCACGTTGAAAGTGATGGTGCTAAAAGGTATGGGAATGGGAGGAATGTTCACCTTCAGTCTTTGGAGGTGTGTCAGAGAAAGAGTCATCTATAGGGATCTTCAGTTTGGTGCAGAGTCATGCAAAGACAGATTCAAGCTGAGTGGTCAGTTCTTGTTTGAATTCCTCCATTGAGGACTGCATGGTTGTATTTATGGTTGTATTGATGGATGTATCGATGGAGGCAACAGTGGCACTGAGTTGTTTCACTTCTTTTTTGGTCTCGAGGAAACCATATTGCAAGGTGTTGAAGTGATCTTCCAAGTCTTGGCTACAGGTATGGGCCATAAGGATGGGTGAACTGAAAAGGGGCAAGCGGGGTAAATTTTTTTACCGAAAAATGATATGGAATGTGATAAGGGCGAAGAGATGAATCCAATGGAATAGGTCTCAAATAATGGTGAAAAAATTTCCAGACTTTTTTTTTTTACACCTGTGGAGTTATACTCTAGTCTGAAGAATACTGCAGTTATGAAATCCCCAAATGCTTAACTAGAAAGAAATGTGTATTTACTTGGCAACCCGAACAGTTGCGCGACAATAGATCTTGTTTGTTTTAATTTGTTTATGTTTCTGTCCCCCAAGGGTTAGGTATTCAAGGGTTCTACAGACAAGGGTTTGCCCTGTGCTATAGCTCTCTGATATATGTGCGGGGTCCAACAGTAGTAATCGGCCCAATATCTCAGGGCACTAACTAAGGAGGATAGACCATACCCTTAGTCGTACTACCCGACTACCCAGGTACTAGAGAGTATCTTCCCGAGTGTTGTTCTCGGTGGCACTATAGCAGTCATGCGGTCGATCAGTTTATCTAAAGAGGGATTCACATCTAGGCCGATCCATACATAGGTGTTGTCTAATGCACTACCACTCAAAGGGGTACCAACAGGGGTTACAAGGGTGGCCAATAGATGTGCGCTTAAGAACCACTTGTATTTCCTGCATGTATGAATCCCTCAACCGCGGGTTTATGCATGTAATGACAGATCTCTGTGGCTTAAAGACACTGGAATACGTCTCTACCCTGAAAAAAAAATTCCCACAATTTCTGCCAAGGAAAGTGCTCTGATACCTCTTGTAATATACCAGATATAAAAAGTATGCAGAACAGAAATAAAATGCTAGAAATGGCAGAATAACAGGAATATAACCAGCATAATCTCCACAATAACACATAAATGATATAAGAACAACAACAGAAATAACACTTTGACTCAGAAAGCAATGTTCACGGGCCTTTTCGAGGCGACAACCTCTAGTCGAGCAGCGCTCTGTTACAATAATCTCCAAGCTAGGGTTTTCATACCCTCGAATCTTATTTATACTAAATATGTCTATCAAGAGAAGCATCTAGAGGAAGATCCTTCTAGAAGCGGAAGCTTCTATTAGGTATTCTTACATCCGCCTTATTCTATTTTATTGAAAGGCCTTATTAATATTGACCTTTATTACATCTGAATATATTGCTCTACCTATGTGCGGGTTAGGACCCTAACATGCAACCACAATCAAATTTCAGCTGTAGATCTCAACATTCATCACCATATCATTTTCTCATCCCAGAGAAACATAATAGACAACGAGAAATGAGTTAATGGATTCTCCCATCAGGAAACTTTCAACCTAG
The DNA here is from genome assembly GCA_032191745.1 of Picea mariana. Classification (NCBI taxonomy): domain Eukaryota; kingdom Viridiplantae; phylum Streptophyta; class Pinopsida; order Pinales; family Pinaceae; genus Picea; species Picea mariana. The sequence continues at coordinate 195,254 of JASDQU010099747.1, forward strand.
CTGAATTTATTTCAAGGCCCCATTTCCTTCACACACTATAGCTTAACCAAGCTCATTCATTTAAACGCATTGAGTATTGTATCTTTCAGTTACTAGTTTTACTTATTTTCACATTTGTCCTTTTAAGCATACAACTCTGTCTTATTATTCATAGTTTCATAGTGAGAGGAGTATTAATCACTTTCTCCTTCTTTGCTTCTACCATCTATCCCTTTTGGGATTTGCTTGCTCTATTCCTTCGACAATTTCAGTCAAGTTTCATCTTGACTTTCTTATTTAAATCAACATTGTCACAATATCAAGTCTTACTCATAATTTAACTATGAACCAGTTCCTTTTGCACATTTCCCAACCATAAAATCAAATTGGTCACCATTTGTTTGCATGTCTCCTTTGCATTCTATATAATTTAAAATGTAATCCAGGATTCTTATATAAATAGGTTTTTCACCCCAATGTTCAATCCTTAGTAGTCATTAAGGTTATAGCTCTATTTTCCTGGAAAATTTCTTTACATGGTTCCCCCCCACAAGAACCTCTTCAACATGCAACTCTCTTGTTTCATATCCAAATGGTCTTACATGACCTCAATTCTTGAGTAGCCTCAACTTTGTCATCTCGGATTCTTACCTAATATTCCATGAGGAATTATCAACATGCATCTTTATTATTCATTTAGATGTGCATTCACACTTGCACATTTATTCCGTCAATTTTCATTCATTCTACTTTAATCACGCATGCGGTGTGGGTGTCCAACATAGCAACACTTTATTGTTTCATTTCCTCATCTATTGGAAATTAATTGGTTCATGATTGTTCATGACCATTCATATGCAGTGTTTAAAAACATAATCATGTTGCCTTTTATAATGGAAACATAACATCCCTGCTCATTTACCTTTCAATCAATGTATACTAGATTTTCCTAAGGAAAAATGGAACACATCCCCCTCAAGCTATTATTTCAGCAAGATAAATTATACCCTTCCATTATAGGGTCAACCATGCATCCATAGCATTATTTAGATCTAGAAAGTACAAATCTTGACTCACATTTCACTTATTCTGACATTCATACCATACCTTTAAGCATGTATATGTACATTTACATATATGTAGCTACATCACTTGCACCATTTTACCTCATTCATCCCTATTTATTGGGTCTTATTATCATTCTTCTTTAAAGAGAATTTACAGCCACCCTCATGGCTAGTCTCACAAACCTATTCATTTATTCCTTCATACTAAGAAACCTTATAATGCATTCCATTAATGTACTCAAGCATCCATTTACATATATGGATGTTCAACATGCAAGCTCACTATTGCACCTTTTTCCATGTCATTATTACACATGGGCATTTCATACTTCCATATCCTTCCTCCCAGATATATTACAACCATTTTTATGATAAGTCTCATAGGAATACTCAACACCATGTTGCCCTCTCAGTGGAGAGTTTACAGTCATATACATGATATTCACATGGAAAGTCTTGCAGACATATTTGTAACTATGTTTCCCTTTTCATATGAAAACGACTAGAAAGATCACACTCTTGCCTAAACTTCTATAGAAGTATGCAACAACCCATAAATACAATCTAGGCAATTTCAACAGTGCCCCAGGAAACATGACAACTTATCAAGCTTCTCTTCATGCCTCAGACCATTCTTGGTCCACAGAACTTTTTATCAAGGGAATCATTTTTTTGGATCCACTCTCACTACAAATTAAGAACACCAAGACATATTCTTATGGCTACCATCCACCTCTGAATGTCAGTCTGGCCCATTGGTCATCTAGAAATTCCCCATCACTTCCTTTACTCCATTAATAATCAACAATTCATTAGCCCTTCTATTTTATTCTCATAGGGTAATATGTAGTCAATATAATCATCATTTTAGTTAAGTTTCTATACACAGATCATCATTAGCCATATGATCCATGTCATAACCATATTTCACATCCAATAACAGACTACAATAATCATATATGAATGTTATACACATGCTCAATCTTTGCCATATCCATTCCGACATATCCTCGTGCCCCAAGTATTTTACCCATGCTTACAATGCAGTTGTATTCCAACTTTCTACCATCTGTATTCACATGCACATACACGTCCTTAGATTAATAGGTATATACACTCTCGTATTACACTCATGAGCATCATAAACTTGCTCATGTGTTCATACCTCTTTACCTTTCCCGAGAGGTCTAGCAACAGTCCACGAGACTCCTTTTTAATTGCTTAATTGGGTTATTCTCCAACAACCATTTTATTTATTCACTATAGGTAAAATAAAACCGACCTTACATATTTTCCATCAATCCTTTGATCGTAAGGGATCATACACATCTACATGGTTTAATATTTTATTAAAGCAGTAATTATTACTCCTACAAATTCTATCAATCCATACCAATTTCCTTTCAACACAAGGAATTTTCCATAAGGGTCTTAACCCTTATATAATCAACCATGTTTAATTACAAGATACTATGTCTACCCTAGCAGATGGATATTATTATACTTATCAAAAAAACCCAACTCATGTCCCTTGTTTGGACTCAAGCAACTTCATAGCAGAATTTTTTCCACCTCTTCCATTTTCATTCAGGTTTTACCAATAATTCCTATCACCACATTCCTACTCATGTATGAGTAGTCATAAATTTGATGAAACGACAATATAATTTCCCTTGCTGTAATTCAACCAGGGTTTCCAATGTGTAATTTCAATATGTTGTCTTCCATCCTCAAGGGACTCTTGCAGATAAAGAATAATCCTTTGAAGGTAGAAATGCCTTTCAACATGCTCCTTTAAATTTTGGTATACCGGTCCTATGACTAATCTTTGGCACATCCATGCCTAGTGTTCTAACTTTCTCTGATACCAATTTGTAATAGAACCGACCCCTAAGTACCTTTTTGAGAGATGGGGTATTAAATTTTCACTTCTTCTTTCAACCTTAAATGTTCTCTATCACATCTCCATCCTCCTTTTCTCATCAAGATATTTCCAACAATGGTAAAATTCACTTAGGATTGAGCTCTGGAATCAAAGGTATGACCTTTTGAAGTTATTGGGTTTACATAGACAACATCTCTCTTACTTTCATGTGTCATCCACGTGACCTGTCATTAACCAAGATAATTGACGTAGCGACACCCTGGTCATGATGTGACACTAGCCTAGCCTTCCATGGTGGAACTTCAGTCCATGTAGGCCTACAACCATTGTCGCTCAGACCTTCTTCTGACACACTCTCTTAGGTGGAAGACTCACGGACTTGTAGACTTGCAGAGACATAATTTTGTACCTCCCCTTCATACTTCCATCCAAAAGGTCTCAACACTTATCCATTTTTCCATCTACTTGGGCTCGTAGACTCATAGAATTGTAGAATCAGGAATGCATAATCCTTCCCTTCATAATTCCATCCGAAGAGTCTCAACACTTATCCACTTTTCCATCTACGCGAACTCACGGATTCGCGAACGTGCAATTTTGTACCTCCTCTTCATAAGTCCGTCTGAAAGGTCTCAACACTTAGACATTTTTCCATCTACGTGGGCTCACAAAAGCATGGACTCATAGACTCATGAATGCATAATCCTTCCCTTGATAAGTCCATCTGAAGAGTATGAACACTTAGCCACTTTTCCATCTACACGGACTCACCGACTCGCAGACATACAATTATGTACCTCCTTTTCATAAGTCCATATGAAAGGTCTCAACACTTAGCCAATTTTACATCTACATGGGATCGCCTACTCACGAATGCATAATCCTTCCCTTCATAAGTCCATCTAAAGAGTCTCAACACTTAGCCACTTTTCCATCTATGCGGACTCGTGGATGTACAATTATGTACCTCCTCTTCATAAGTCTGTCTCAAAGGTCTCAACACTTAGCCGTTTTTCCATTTATGCGAGCTCGTAGACTCATGGACTCATGGAATCATGAATGCATAATCCTTCCCTTCATGATTCCATCTGAAGACTCTCAACACTTATCTTATTTCATGAGTTTTTCGGGTTCATGGGTTGGTGGACTTGCAGACCCATTCATCTCACATTTCCAACTCTTAAACTTGAAAACGACCCACTCCCTATTACCTCAACTAGTTATAGGCCTCCACATGGATTTCTTGTACATGTAGGCTCATGACATCAACATAATGTTAACATGATGTCATCCATCCTCTCGTCAACGTCTAAGGGATTTCACATCAATCAATGACCGATATCACATCCAAGATGTACTTCGATCAACAATCTAGATCTTTGAAACTTTTGGTCTAACATCCAAGGCTAAAACGAAGGTCTAAAACATAGTTCACCCAAGGGCCTACACTATGGTCCACCGACCAATTACCTGTTGCGATTCAGAGGTTGACACCTACAAATTCTGGACACGTCAATGTTCCAGGTCATCATGGTACATCATGCTGACATTACCTCTCCCCCAAATATTGCTTAAACAAGACCACAATGATCTATGACAAAGGTTAATATTGGGTTATTCCCTAATTAACAGTCCATATTATCTCAGGTGCTTCTTTACAGGAATGGTAAACTACTCTGATAAAGGGTTCGGATATATTCACTTTGTCGATCCAATGGTTGTGATTCCTTCGAGCTCAAAACATGGTTTTTCATCTGATTCGGGACTTAGACAATTCAAGGATTTTTCTTTTGGATATTTCCCTTACATTCAACTATTAACTTATAATCCTAGTTTCCATTCGCAGATTCCCATCACAACAATGGTTTTCCCATCACGATGATATATATCTATATCTATATCTATATCTATATCTATATATATATATATATATATATATATATAGAGAGAGAGAGAGAGAGAGAGAGATAGATACTTATCTATTACAATGGATAGTCGACCAACTGACTGTGCGTTTTCTCCTTTCCACCCAATCCTAGGCTCAGATGCATTCACTTTTAGCATTCTAGCCACCCCCGTGCCAAGCCATGATACCACTAGAGAATATCTCTTAGGTTCTCAGTAAGATTTGAAGGTTACTCTCCTTCACTCTACTCTTGGTAGAGATTTTCCATACACCCACCTAGCTCAAAACTCTTATATGGGTTCTTTGATCCTCCTATTGCACGCACCTGTGCATTATTTTCAACAACTCTCTTCCTCAGATTCCCAGACTCTCCCCTAGTTCCTCCCCTATCTCTCTCTCTCTATGTGATTTTTCTTGCATGCATCACTTAGGTAGGTTCTTGACCTGTCCTTCTATTTCTTCTATCAGAAGGCAACTTGTGGGTCCATCCTAGGGACCAGTGGTGATCTTTCCTACTGTCGTCTAGCTGACCACTTCTTGTCCCTTCTGACATCCCTCCATACTTCCATTCATTGGGGTGGTTGGTTATTCAACTACCAGCCCCTCCTCCTTAACTGACTTGTCTTGTTATCCAGACTAAGGGAAAATAATCTGAATGTTTCCAATTAATATTTCTGCAAGGTGGCTTAGTGTCCTTTAACTTAATAGAACATCCCCTCATTCCTCTAGTGATATCACGACCAATACTTTAAGGATTCACCCATCAATCAACTTTCAACGTTTACAATTAAACAATAATACATTTACAATAATTGCAAGCCATTGCATGGAAATCATAAATTATGATTAATTACAGGCTGGGGGAAACAGGGGTGTTACACTAAATTTTTAAATTTTCTTCCTATTTCACTATGACATAGTATGTATAAAACAATCTCAAGCATCATAGTCTATTGCCTCAAACTTTTCCCCTCTTCCAACATATCCCATGAACAAATGGGTTTCTTCATGGAAGGGGCATTCATGACACCATAGGATCCACTTAGGATGTACTCCACATTGTCAAGACACATAATAAAAAATCCTCCATCTCCAAAATGGACCTTTCTAAATCATTTGATCACATGAACTAGTTGTGCTTAAGAATGATACTATTTCAAGTTAGTATTCATTGTCCTTTCATATCCTCGATAGAAGTAGGTACTTCTAGTAATTCTTTTTTTTATTAATCAATGGCTCATCCACCAATTTCTTCACTATGTCCAAAGAAATTTTTCAAGGGTTCCCCCTTTCCCCTCTCCTTTTCCTGGCCATCACCAAAATATTGATAATAAAATCATGTGTTTAGAATAGGAAACATCATGGGAATAAAACTATCGAACATATCTAGGAAACCATTGATCATATTTGGGAATAGTTTTGCATATGATCTACATATCATCATAATATCTAGGAAATTGTTCCACCTAGGAAACCAATGCATATGATCATATCTTGGACCTACTTTTCCATGCTACAAGGATGGAAATCAACAAAGAAAAATAATTCATTAACTATAGTCATGTACCTCAGTTTTAGAAGAATATGATTTCAAAATTCCTTCCTTTCACTGTTCAATCCTTTGAATTGAAACTCGTATATCTAGGATTCCAACTTAATCCTAAAAATTGTCAGATAAATGACTGGACCTATATTATAGAAAAATCCATAGCTCAGGTAACCCATTGGACTCACAAATGACTATCCAAGGAAGATGGACTTGTCTTGATTAAGAGTTTTCTTCAAGAAGTCCCTATCTATTGGTTCACTACTTCCAATGTTCTAAAACATATGTTAATGTAGGTAAGTTAAATAATATTCAAATATATGTGGAAGGGGAACATGGAAGAGGGAGGTTTTGTACTATTCCCGTGGAAATATCTATCTCACCCAAAGACAATTAAAGAATGGGGTATTGGGTAAATTTGCAAAGTCCCTCACTATAAAGGACGCACAAAAATTGATTTGTTGGGCATGCTTTTGGAAATAAATTTTATATAGAAAATAATTGCACCATCTTCCATTTATGAATGGCTTAGGAATCCCAAAAAATAATATAAAGGTGGATCTAAATTATGGAAGTCAATGATGCTATTGGCACACCTAATCACTAAACACCGTTGGTTGAAAATAGGAAATAAAGAAAGGGTTGGATTTGCATTAGATTGATAGAAGGGAAATATCCAGAGTACAAATGCCAATACAATTGGTGTTTTCAATCAGGAACATGTACCTCTTTACTTTGCATCAAGTGGTAGTGAATCCTTGGAGTACTCCAAAATCCTGGCACAATGCAGAAAACATAAGAATTTATGGTTGTCAATGGAAAATTTTGAGAGTACATCAATGGCTTGACTAAAGAAGGTCTCTGATGGTAGGAAAAAAATTCTATTGGGAGGAAATCCTTTGGTTAAAACATATAGCATGATACTAGGGTAAGAATTCAACACCTAGCTATACATCCAGATGCCAAAACATGGAAATGGACAAAAATATGGAAATCATCAGACCCTCCTAAGACTATAATGCATTTGTGGATGAACATAAAGGTGGAATTTCCTAATATGATTTCTCACATCCTTTATAATTTCCTTCAAATGATGACATATGATCTCCCCTAAAAATCATCACTGGAACATTCCATTAATTGATCACATCATGACCCATTGATTTCCTCTTAGACCATTCATCAAGATCCTATTAATTCTCATATGCTTTATCCACTAGATAAATTTGGAGTTCCTACCAATAGACTTGATGTATTCACTATTAAACTTGGATACACCACTAATACCCACTCCAAAGGTGGTCTCCAATGTGAGAAAATGGAAGAAAAAAAGGCACAATGTATTCAAACTAGATCTAGGTAGATGCATATTGAATTTCCATAGGAAGAAGTAAAGAATGTCATATTGAAATACTAGAATGAGGCTTCCATTGGAAAATTAATT
>JASDQU010099747.1:203107-238770 GCA_032191745.1 Picea mariana
GGGGGGGGGGGATCTCTCAGAAAAATCATTGAAAGGATGGGTGGCTGTGAAATGGGCCAAAACTTTGAGTTATTCTCCAAAAAACCATATGGTATCTAGGCTTTTTGTGATTGTTATATTAATGTCTCAAGTAGATTGAGACATCATCAAGGCAAAAGGCCTCCAATGGCATAATTCAATTTGATTATATATTCATGAATGGACCCTAGGTTTTGGCCCAACCAAGGAGAGGATTACAAAAAATATTTATATGGACAATGATACCAAATCTCCCACTAGAATACTAGAAATTGGACATATTGTAGTAGATAGGCACCCATATTTCAAATGTTATCAAGATAGATGATCATACACTAGAAATGGAAAACCTCTTTGATGCCAAAATTTGTGTTGAAATGTATTTGAACGAAGGTCTCCCTAAAGGAATAGGCATACAATATGTAATCATCTCACACTAGCAACGATTGGATTTTGTAAATGTTTTTTTCAAATGATGATATTGTAGAGAAATTAACCATGTCCAAGGTGTATCATTAAAGGAAAGTTCACAGAGGAACATGAAGAGGAAGAAAGGTTATTGGGTAGGAAATTATTCCCTCTCCATTCTTATAGTGAAACTTCAAAAGGTTCAAACCTAGGCAAATACCCCTTGCATCCTAATACTTCCCTTCTTCCCCTTCTTCCAGATTACTCAACTCCAAAAAAGTGGAATATCTCTCCCATGTAGTTAAAAATCTTATGGAAATTAGAGTTAAGGAAGAATTGATCTCTATATTAGGGACCCAAACCTCTAGGAACCACTCCCTTCTTTTGGATTCTCCCCTACACACACCCCTAAAATTTGACCCTCCTACTCAACAAACCCCTCTTCCCTCTACACATCACAATCTAACCTATCATGTTCCCCATCTCTGTATTGACCTCAACCCTCCTAATGTAGAGATACCCTTTGGATTCACCAACCTTCATCACTTGGCCACTTCATCCTTTTAAAAATAAAGAAAAAAAACTCATATATATGACACCCACTCTAAAGAAACCCCCCCCTCCCTCACTCTCAGATCCTATTAGGTGGGCTACAACTGGTTCCTTTCTCAGGCTAAGAAAAACATAAAGCGGGCAAGATTTCTAATATAGCCAAGACTATCTCCTGAGAAGAATTTGATGTTCAACAAGGACATCAACAAACTATCCATAGAGAAATTAGAGAAATGGAATCCCTAAAGGTGTTTAAGTAATGAAAATTCTCTCTATAAATCATAGGGGCTTGGGATCAACCCAAAAAATGAGATCCTTGTGGAGATTACTCTTTGTACATCAACCAATCCTCTTTTTTATTCAAGAAACCATGACGAACCTAAGAAATATTTCTCATATTGGCTCTTTTAATGTGTAACCTCAATTGGAATCTTAAGAGGCTTTGGCATAGCCTAGAAGAACAATGGAAGAACAAATTCCACCTAGTAAGCAGTGCAAAGGTTCTACATTACTTACATATCACCCTATTTTTTGATTGTTTTAATAGGAATATTGATCTTCTCAACATTATGGTCCCCACCAATATTGATTACCATTCTAGAAGTAAATTGTGGACCAGGGTCTTCTAGATTCCCTAATTCATACTTGGAGGGAATCTAAATTTGATATTGAACAATGCAGAAAAATGGGGCCCAAAAGCCAAACAAGACCCACTTGTTGATTTTTTCTTGAATTTTTTTGAACAAGTAGATTTGGTAAATATTGAACCAATCACACTTACAAATGCATGGTAAAATCATATAATGGGAGACTTAGTTCATTGGTAAAAGGATAGATCATTGTTTTTATCAAGGAATCATTTTTTAGTTCTTTTCAATTATTCAAATCTATGTTCCAATACTCAGGGGGTTTTGATGATGTAGCTATTGTACTTGAGTTGGATAAGTACCACCCAAGGATCGATACCTACCCCACCATTGAAGTTCAACCCACATTGCCTCTCACACCTAGACACTTATGTATGAAAAATCATAGAGGATTGGAAGCATATCACATGGCACCAATAAGATCCATTGAATCAATTTCAAAGAAACTTGATCTTGGTAAATAGAATCTCAAATGAATGGAACAAAGAGAATTTTGGAAACTCTAATTTTAATTGAAGGAGTTTGAACGCCATATCACAACAATGCATGAGAAATAATGCAAAAATAATTTCAATTTGAAGATGGAGGAAATTTTGGAACTTGGTAAAGAAAGAAACACCCTACTAGCTTGGGACGAAGCTTGCTGACATATGAATATTTGTGAAATTTGTCTCCAAGGATATAAGAACATAGCCAAGCAGCAATTCAAAATGCATGCAACACAATTTGGAGAATTCCATTCCATCTAGGTACTATCTGTGAGAACTTTGAATCTATAAGTAAAGTAGGCATGTCACATTACAAAGCACTATACACCTAATCTCTTGAAGAAACTTTAAGAAGTGTACTATCTATTGCCTCAAAATTACCCAACTAGATAAATGAGCATGATAGAAAGAACCTAATGACACCAATCCATAAAACTCAAGAGAATATTTTTGAAACTCCAAGAAAAAAAGTCTTTGGGGTTGGATGAACTTTCCATTGAATTTTTTTAGGGCTTTTGGGAACTCATAAACCAAAATATTCTACTAATCATTAAACTATCCAAAAATAAGTCCATATTATTCATGCATTCAACTCCACCTTCCTAGTAGCTATCCCAAAGGTTACAAACCCCACTAACTTTTATAGTTTTCATCCTATTTCACTATGAAATCGTATCTGTAAAATAATCTCAAGCATCATAACCTTTTGCCTCAAACCTTTCCTCTCTTATAACATATCCCGTGAAAAAATGGGATTTATTCATGGAAGGGACATTTAGGACACCATAGGATCCACTTAGGAGGTACTCCACACTATTAAGACACATAATAAAAAATCCTTCATCTTCAAAATGGACCTTTCTAAAGCATTTGATCACATGGACTAGTTGTGCCTAAGAATAATACTATTGCAAGTCAGTTTTTATTGGCCTTTCATATCCTAGATAGAAGTAGGTACTTTCACTTGTTTTATTTATTAATCAATGGCTTAGCTAGCACTTTCTTCAGTGCATCTAGAGGACTCCATCAAGGGTGCCCTCTTTCCCCCCTCCTTTTCTTGATCATCACCAAAGGATTAAGTAGAATTATAAATCATACGGTCAGACTAGGAAACATCATGGGAATAAAACTATCGAGCATTATCTGAATAACTCATCTCATGTTTGTATATGATGTTATCTTATATGGAAATGGTTCCACCCAGAAAACCAATGCATATGATCACATCTTGGATCTATTTTTCCATGCTACATGGATGGAAATAAACAAAGAAAAATCATCCATTCACTATAGTCATGTACCTTAGTTTTAGGAGGAGATTTAACAATTCCTTCCTTTCATGTTTCACACCTTTCAACCGAATCTCATATATCTAGGATTCCAACTTAATCCCAACAATTATCAGATAAATGACTAGACCTATATTATACAAAAAGTGATAACTCGGGTCACCCATTGGACTCACATATGGGTATCCAAGGAATTCATACTTATCTTGATTAAGTGTTTTCTTCAAGAAATCCCTATCTATAGGTTCACTATTTCCAATATTCTAAAACATATCTTAATGTAGGTAAAAAACGTTTCTTCAAATATATGTGGAAGGGGAACAAAGAAGAGGGAGGTTTGGTACTAGTCCCTTGGGAAACTTTATCTCTCCCAAAGGAAATTAAAGGATGGGGCACTGGGTAAATTTGCAAAGGCTCTAACTATAAAGGGCACATGGAAATTAGTTGGGAATGCCTTTGGAAATAAATTTTATATAGAAAATAAATTTCACCAACTTCCATTGAAGAATGGATTAGAAATTCCTAAAAATCATATAAAGGGGGATTTAGATTCTAGAAGTCACTAACATTATTGGCACACATGATCAAAAAATGCCTTTATTTAAAATAGTGTTATCACACAAGTTTTATGTTGGTAAAACCCAACCACCAAATGGAAACAAATTTGAGAACACCTACCCACAGTCACCTTAGGAAAGTATTCTTGTCACTTTAGAGATGATAGAATCACCTCAAGGGGGAATCCTGGTGACCCTAGGGGGAAATGAGATGGAAAGTGAGATGTATGAATGGATTTGCCTATATGTTAAGTTACTAAGTGTGGAAAGGGATTGAATGAGGTCTTGGTGGTGTTGATGGGGCTTAAATCCCCTGAGTCAATAGCAGGAACCAAAACCTCCACCGAGGCCCAATTAGACTCTGCATCGTTTGGAGTGGAATGGTTCTCCAGATCTTGCAATATGGCCAATTTATCGATGAGATTTTGTGTTTTTTGGTGAATGCTCTTCCTTCGGTTAAGACAGTTTTTTCAGTAAATTCTCTTAGGTGGGGCAGATACAAGAGATGCAAGCCAGTATAAACCAACTTGACGAATATAGGACAAGAATTTTAACTATTGGGAAGGGGTCGAGCTTGGGATAACCCGCTACTTGAACATGCAGACAACAATCCTATGCCAAAGGGCTTAGTATAATACTTTAACCGAAAGAGCATCCAACTGTTGTCTGAGAAAGCTACTTAACAGAAAGAAGACGCATATATGATCAAGATCAAGGTAACAAAAATAATTCATCTACCGATACATTCATCACATAGCTGAGGTAAACTACTTAGCATAGAGAAAGAAACACAACTGTAATCAATGTCACACTAAGAAAAATAATTCATCTACCAAGACATTCATCACATAGAAGCACAATGATTTACTTTCATTATTTAAATCAAGGAACCTTAAAACATTGCACCAGATAACTTGACAACAAAACTAAATGCTCTTACTCATTTACGCAACATTCATGGAACAGGAAAGGAAGTAATTCTTCTCCAACTCCAATCACATACATCTTATGAAAATAGCTCGTCTCTGGTCTAGAAGGAACTTATTAATTCGTAGCAGTCTCAAAATAATTATCAACAACCAAAAGAAAATATTTCTTACAACAACCATCGACCCTCCGACCATCGGTCGATGTTCCTATTTATAATATAAAATATTAACAGTAATTAACGGTAAAATACAATTTGAGCTAATCAAGAATCGCCATGTGGTGTCATTATCTAACAGTCTTTCAACAGTCCACCCAAGTTGTTTCTTGGAAAGGGTGGACTCTTTCATAATCAGACCATCTCATAAAGATTTCTTCACAGGTGTTGGCCCATGGAAACCTGTGTTGTTCCATTGGAGCGACATAGATTACCCTGATGTCTGTTGCGTGCACCCTATATTTTGTGAGGCTGATGTTCAACTTCTGGAGTATGGCTCTGTATTTGGTTGGATGTCCTGCGAACTATTGTACTTTCTCGAGCTTTGCATCGATGACCTTTTCACATTCTTCGACTCATGGCGCATATTGTTTGGCACACAGCTTGATCATTCCGCTTAGGTCGATTAATATCGAGATGCTGAAATCAGGAGCTCGACATACTTCGTCGCTTCGGTGATTCTTTCAGTTCTTCGGTGGGATTACAGGACAGACTCTGGTCAGTGATCGGGAAGTTTCTTCCTGTGATTAAACAGAAGTAGTTTAGCGATCAAGAAAACCATGATCTGACATAAATAAACAACAGATCAACACGTACCTGTGCAACTTGCTAGTCTCAGTCGTTTTTAATACTTACGTGATCCCAAACGCTTCCTTCGAGTGACCTGTGAAGATGTCACTCCTCTTTGGTATAAATGAACACCTCAGCATGTTGTAGTGTGGCTAATCAAGTATGATAGACATGAATGTATAATTATCACAGTAATTACTTGACCTTTGGGAAAAAGGGCATCGAGGATGAATTATGCGCATGTGTGCTCCTGAGAGGTCGGATATCGTACGGAGAAGTTTGTTAAATGCCTTCGAAACTCGTACCACCAAGCATGCCAAGTGTCATTTATAAATAAAGGAGGTTCGAAAGTTCAAAAAATATCAAAAGGATCATACTGCATGCTTTCCTGCAACCCCGATCAGCGGTGCTTTCATGTTCTAGATCGCATCCGTCGATTAGCTGCGACGTGCCGAAATTTTTTAAACATCATGTCACGAGGCATGGGCATTATGCTGGCGAGCCTAGTGTCACTCTTTGATTTTCCTATAAACCCAGGAGTTTTATGAGAAATCCTTCTTATATGTCGAGCTCATATTCCCTAGGGATCTGGTTTGGTAAGTTTGTCTTGGCGACGGGATGAGGTCCACGAGACAGCTAGAGTGCGAGGTCTCAACCCCAACGCACCTGGGGCTCCTTCCTGTGGGATTCAAGAGGTACAACTATCTTCCCGGAGGCAGCGTCAGCGTCTAAACATGGGCTTGGGGTGGTCGCAGATACGTCCGGGAGAAATAAGCTGGAGACTACGCTTTCTCCGGGACTGAAACTGCGGAGAAGAGGAAGGCCTAAGAAGAAAACTAGGGAAGGAGAGGGGGATTGCTCCAAGGCTGAACTGAGTGTGCATCCAACCCTCAAGGAGTCTGTAATGCCTATTGATCGTTCGGAGTTGGTCGGGACCACTAGCAAAGGAAGAAGAAGAAGAAAGGGGAGGGCCGAAGAGTCGGGAGCTTCCGTCGAAAATTCCACTCAGAAACTAGAGCAGGCTCAAATTTCAATAGCCGAGCTTTACTAAGATAATAGGGAAATGTGGCGTCAGTTGGCGGAAAAAACCCAGAGGATACCGCTACCGCAAGGCCACGTGAGGAGCACCATTTGGCTACAAAGACAACTTAGGGAAGCACAAGACACGATCGTGGAGTTACGCGAGGCGTAGCGGATGGCGGTGACAATGGAGCATAAGACACCACCAAGCGCAAAAGACAACCTGAGAGAGGACCAAAACATAGGAGATACGTAGTTAGCGGGTTATCGCCCTGTGTTACTAGAAGTGTGGCTTAACACCTCTTTATCTCTTTTCTTTGTAAAATTTCGTAATCTCACGACGAATGGGCAAGTTAGCCGAGTCATCGGGGTTGTCTATTCGTATGTAAACCAAGCCTGGCGGTGGTTTTTGATTGTATATAAAGAAAAGTTTAAAAGTATCATGCTGTGAATGAAACGTGTATTCTTCTTTAACTCTTTTGCATAAAATATTAGATCTTTTGGAACCATTTTTATTACGTCTCAAGTTTGTTAATGTTTTTCTTTGTAAAAAATTGATATATTTAATTACTACTTCCGCGGGATTATAGATTTGGTTAAAAAACAAAAAATTAATCATGGAAAGATATTTGGCTAGTGGATAAAAGTCATGCTTGGAATTTCACTTGTACCGAGAGTTTTTGAGAAAAGACTAGAGGTCACAGCTGCCGATACTGAGATTTGTTGGAGCAATTAATTAGTTCCCTCTCGCCGATACCAAAACTTGTTTTCGGGAGTTTGGTGGTCGGTAGTGTTGCTTTATCTATGTGCGGTGCTTACAATCGCACTTTTCTGCCGAAGCCGAAAGAATCAGCCTTCGGCGAAATATTTTCAGAGGTTACATTTGTAAAAGAGATACTCTTATCAGCCGACATCGAAGAATGTCGGCACTTGGCTACTTTGACTTCCCATACAATTTTCGCTGCCTTATCTTTCACCGATATCGAATTTCTCAAGTAAGCCGGGAGAAATTTGGGTCATTGGTTCCTTGATCAGTCGTGGTGTTTATCAATATGGTTCTTAATATGCTCAAGTGAAACTCTGATATGAAACATATCATATAAGAAGGTTATAAGGCTCAAACCACGATGAAAACAATCGAAGTTAGAAGACAAGGTGGTACCCAAAAGGAAGTGGTCACAGAACTTTTAGGGTGTGTTGAGCACTCAACAAATGGCGATTCATTGGGCAAACGCAGAATCTCTGTCCCATAAAACAGATTTATCCGGTCCTTCTTTTATTCGTGCCAACTGGAACTATATATGTATTACATATATACATATATATATATATATATGTATGTATATATATATAGTGTTGTTATCATTGGAAGTACTACTTTAGGGCTTGGCCGTTTACTGGGAGGGCGTCAGGTTCCCCTCTCAGATTTTGCAAACGATAATTACTTACCCCGATCTTCTCAGCCACTTGAAAAGGTCCAAGCCATAGGCTTTGAAATTTGGAATGATTCCCTTTGGGTTCATTTACCTTATCCCACTTTAGAACTAAGTCTCCTACTTCAAAATTTTGTTCTTTAGCCTTGTGCTTATCGAACCATCTTTTCACTATCTGTTGATGGGATAAAAATTTAGAGTTAGCCCTTTCCCTCTCTTCCTCCAGCATGAGAAGAGTGTTGATTCTTTGTTGCATGGTCAAGGATTTATCATCGTTAGAATCTTGGGCCAATTGGAGAGATGGAAGATAAAGCCCATTCAGGAGAATGGCTTCTTATCCGTAGATCAGGAAGTACAGGGAATTTCTTATAGCCTCTTTGGGTGTGACCCTGTCATCCCATAGGGAATTATGGAGTTGGTTATGCCAATTTATATGGTTATCCTCACTATCTTCTTTAGTATTCTCACCAGATTCTTATTGGTTGACTCCACCACACCGTTTCCCTAAGGGTAATAATTTGCAGAGTACTTGATTATGATTCCTTTGTCCATAGCGAACTCTGTCAATAGGGTAGAGGAGAAGTAGGATGCATTATCAAATACCAGTACGGAAGGAATGCCAAACCTTGTAATTAGTTGTCGTTCTATAAATTGGATGACTATTTTCTCATTTACATGGGTCAGAGGGATGGCCTCTGCCCACTTTGTGAAATAGTCGGTGGCAGTAAGAATATACTTGTGCAATTTCAAACAATTGGGCGTAATATCTCTTATGATATCCAGCCCTCACTTCTCAAATGGTCTAGAGACGGTTATAGGCTGAAGTGGGATTGTTACCCTTCTCTCCTTGCCAGCACTTATTTGACAAGTCTTACAATTCCTGGCATAAGCATGAGCGTCTTTGAAAAAAGTGGGCCAGTAATAGCCGGCTCTCAGAACCTTATGAGTGATGGTGTTTCCTACAAAATGTCCCTTAGCGGGGCCGTCGTGGAGTTCTTTCAACACTTTATCAGTGTCTTCACATTCGAGACATCTCAGTAATACCCCATCATAGTTGATCCGAAAGAGTACCGAATTTATGAGGCAATATTGTGTGGATTTTAGTCGGACGGCTCTCCTTTCTCTGGGGTTGAGGTTTTCGGGACAGGTCTCGTGATGTAATAGATGAGCCAAATCCTTGTACTAGGAGTCCAGTCCCAGCGAAATGTAGGCTGCTTCACCACACCATAGTGCTATTTCATTATCCCACCCTGGATCTTGGTTTTCCTTATCTTGAGCTTCGGCTGCGAGCTTGCACAAACCTTATCCTTTTACTAACTTGGCGGGTTTTATATCTAGATCAAATTCCTGGACTACCGCTATCCAGTTCCCTCTTCTTTCTCCCATTTCTTGTTGGGTAAACAAGGATCAGACTGCGGGGTGTGGCAAAATCACCTTAGTGTGATTCTTGAGGATGTACAACCTAAAATGATTTACTTCTTTATAGACCGCGTAGGCCTGCTTGTCTATGGCGGGGTAATTGAGCTCAGCTCCTTGAAGGTTGGTGATCATGAATGACATCGGGGCTTCGTTGTTGTCATCTTCCTTTTGAGTCAACACCGCAGCTAGTAATTGGTAAGAGGCAAAAGTATAAAGGTTAAAGTCTCCATTGAAATCGAGACTTTGCATCATCGAGGCCTAGGATATGGCATGTTTGATATTGTTGAAAGCGTATTTTAGTTCATCATCCCACTTAAACTTGGAATCTTTGAGAATCATTTTTTGTAAGGTTTTAATAATTTCGGCGAAGTCAGGGGTGAATTTCCTTACAAAATTAATTTTCCCGAAAAAAGACTGCATAGCCTTCTTATTATGGGGTAGCGGGAGTTGAGCTATGGCTTTAATCCTTTCAGGGTCTATGCAAATTCCTGCTTGAGATATAATATGACCAAACAACTTACCTTCTTCAACACCAAATATAGTTTTCTTAGCATTGAGTGATATACCGTATTTTTGGCATCTTTCAAAAATCCGAGTTAAGTATTGGATGTGTTCCTCTCTATTCTTTGAATACATCGTTACGTCATCTAAATATACCACCACGCACTTACCTATAAGCCCCCAAAACACCACGTCCATTTCCCTTTGAAAGTTCACTCCTGCGTTAATCAAGCTGAAAGGCATGCGTTTATAAGCGAAGGTTCCCCATTTGGTCCGGAAGGTAGTTTTTAATCGGTCTTCCTCTGAAACCAACACTTGGTTGTATCCTGAGAAACCGTCTAGGAGGGAGAAAATTTTTGAGACCGACACGGTCTATAGGAGTTGCTCCATCGGTGGGATGGGATAATTTTCCTTTTCTGAAGCTCTGTTGAGATTCCAAAAGTCTATGCTTAATCAAATTTCTCCTGACTTTTTTCATACTGGAACAACGTTTGCTACCCAGGCAGAATGTCTAACTTGGAAAATTATCGTCGCATCTAAAATCTTCCTTAACTCTTGATACATTAGGGGTTCCAAGGATGGGTGGTACTTTCAAAGCTTCTGTTGAAAAGGTTTGACTTCGGGTTTCAACGGGATGGTGTGTTGAATGATGTGGGTATCATACATTTTCAAATCTTTATAGGACCAGGAGAACACATCCTGGTATTGTTTGAATAATTTGAGGTAGGCTTTCCTCTCCTCTTTAGATATCATTTTGTCAAGATTTACATGCTTTGGGTTGTATGGGGTTCCAAGATTTACAGTTTCTTGGATGGGGCAGGAGCTACCAGTATTTATGTTTTTAGGTCCTTTGAAATGTTCTTTTAGATCAAACAAATTCTCTAGATTTGATATCCCTTTTGGAATTGATTGAGCCTTTGGTTTATCCATGCGTTGACCCTCCCAAGGAATGGTTTCCGTTAGTTTCTCTTGGAACTCTTCATCATCAATAGCGAGGTCTTTGAATTTGTCTTGATTAGTCAAGAAACTTATGATCTGTTCACCCCCCTCAAAGACTTTCCAATTAGAGATATTATTAGGTATTGATGGCTTGTAGATCAGTTCTACAGCAAATCGGGAGGCTTTGTAATCTTCTAAAGGCGAGAGTCTTAAGGCAACGGTGGCTAAGGAGTCAGCAAGGATGTTCTTCGATCTGGGGATCGCAGTGATATTGAAAGCTTCAAAGCATTCTATCAGCCTCTGCACCTCGTGCTGGTAGTTCTTAAGATGAGAGGAGTTGCAGTGTATAGTGTTTCTCACTTGTCTAATAATGATTTCCGAGTCTCCGAACACCTTTAATTCCTTGACATTAAGATCTATGGCTTTCTTTAACCCTTGTACAAGGGCTTCATACTCAGAAGTGTTGTTGGTGCACTCGAATTCTAGTCTACAAGAAAAGAAATGGAGTTTACTCTTTTGATTGATGAGGATGCACCCTGCTCCCGAACCCCCTTGTGACTTGGATCCATCAAAATAAAGGGTCCAAGTTTGTGAGAGATGATTTCCATTCCAATCAGTGTTCTTCTCTTCGATCTTGTCTTCCAGAAGACCTAACACTAGGTCTTGAAAAAAGAGTGAATCTTCCCTTGGCATCGGGAATTATTCTTGAAAGATCATCTCAGAGCTTTAGGTAAGCGAAACATCGAACAAGAGAGGGGAAAAATTGCCAAAGTGAGAATCACAAGAATAATTTCCTAGTATGGGAAAATCAGTAGAGGCTTGTTCATTCAGGGTTTCCAGGTTAGTGACCGTATGTTTCAGGTATCTTTCCCTATCGATTCTGATCATGTTCTTGTATCCCTTCAGTGGTAGCCAAAGGTGTGCCCAGTCTGTGTTGAAGTATCCGTTTATTTTTTTAGACCAATCTCGGCTTAATAATAGCCCATATGCCTCAGGGATATCCACCACAATGATGCCAATCACCTGCACGAAATTAGGATGAGTGGCTACCCTGATCATCACATCTTTGAGTTCCCCCATGACTTTGACCTGGGTCTTGTCTAGTTGTATGACATGCTTATCACTTTTTAGAGGGACAGAACCTAATTTGTTACAAACGGCCAAGGGCATGACATTGGAAGATGCCCCAGAGTCTACCAGAAAGTTGTGGAGATTCATGTTGAAGACTTTGAACGTTAAAAGGAAAGGTGGTACAAAAGGCCTCTCCTTCCTGCCTTCTGAGTAGGTGTTTATCGTTGGTTTGCTTGCCAAATCCATAGGGGAAAATTCTTCTCCTGACCATCGCCGGTGGTCGGGTTTTCTACCAAACTTAGAGATTGCAATAGAAGGTCTTTCTGCTGAGGGATTCTACATATGTCCATAACTGATACATTAGCTTTCATCTTCTTCAAATATTCTACTACATTGTAATCTAATTTAGGAGAATCATGAGTATGGATACTTATAGGATTTTTACTGGGAGCGAAAGGCATTCTTGGGTGATCGGGAGTTAATTTACTTTATGAGGCATGGGTGGCATCGGTATCTGGGCCGGGTTGACCCTTACTACGTGTCTATACCACCGATATCTCTGCCGGTGGTTCYTGAGGTTTAAACAGATCATCCGAAGACGTGATCACGTCRGGATCCCATATCAGCATGGCCGTGTCTTGTGGTGGGTCAACCTCTTCCTGATCGGCAATGTTAAAGGCCGAACTGTTGGATGGTTCGGTCATAGAGACTTCACCCAGAAAGCGATTGGCCATTAAATTCATGGTGTGGACCCACTAAGGATATTCCCTTTCTGAGTGGTTCTCTTGGTGGTATGTACAGAAAGATTCAAATGCGACATTCCCTAAGTCCATGTTTAGGTTGGTTGGGGGAGGTTCAATTGCTTTGAAAGGCTGGTTTCTTTTAAAGAAAGGCTTATAGGGTCTTTGGCCTTGGTTTCCCTCACCCACATTTCTTTTCATATCTATAATCTCATTTGATAGTTTCTTGACCATGTGTTGCAGGTCTTCTATATCTCCATTACCCTTATCGAGAGTTGATTCAGTCAGCTTCCCCAGTGGTCTAGTCAATAGGAGTCCTCTCCTAGGAGGGGGCTCGCTCTCTTTTCTCGCTAGAGATGCCTAGCCTTCTTTACACCCTTTCATATGGAACTCTATCATCTTAGCCTCTTCAAAATTCTCCACGAGGGTTTGCTTAGCGGCTCTTTTAACAAACATGGAAATAGAGGCTGGAAGCACGTTGGCATAGACCTCAATTTGCAACTCTTGAGCTGGTTTCGCTGCAGGCTGGAATTTGTTTAGGATAGTTATGAATATTTGATTAAAATCTTTGACCCTTTCCTTTGGGGTCATGGTGGCTGCGAATAATTCGGTCATAAGGGCTCCCGTGGTAGTTTCTTCGGCAAATTTGTCTAAGAAGTCCTTTTGGAACTTAGTCTAGCTAGTTATGGATCCTATTGGCAAGTTAAAATACCAAGTGGAAGCTGAGTTCTCAAACATGTAGGGGAAAAGTCTGCATACCACGTCTTCATGTTGAACGTTCATAAGCCTAATCGCGAGTATGAACTTCTTGATATGATCTTCGGGCGATCCTAAGGTTGTAGGATCATACTTTGGGAGCAAATTTTTTGGGTGCCGAGGGAGATTGTGTATTCGTTCAGGGACGACCACGACATCCCCGACCAACCAGGGTTGGTTGTCTTGAAGTGGAACTTCCCTCTCTTCTTCTCGACCGTTTTTCTCTTCCATTTCTTCGGAGTCGGAGTCAGGCTCTTCCTCTTCTGAAAGATCGTTAGGTTCGTAGATGTCGCTGGCTGGCGTCTCAGGTATGAGGTGAAGAGGTTCTTAGATTTTGATGATCATGAAGTCTATTAAGTCTTCGATGGAGTGTACAAAAAATTCATTGGGAGTGCTGACTACTAGTCTTCTTTGTCGTTTTCTTTGAGGGAGGATAGGGGTGAAGGGAAACGCGTCGATTTTCTAGGCATAGGCTCTAGTAATCCTTCTAAAGTGATTCACTTCCTCTTGAGGGAGGGCATAAGGTATTTCAGGGTGAAGATGTCCTTCCTCGGAGCTGGGTGATTTATCTGCTTCGGGAGTACTCGGTAAAGGTGGGTTGTCTGTTGGATGACTAGACACACATGTGGGTCGTTATGAATCTATAGATTGTTCAAAATATCATATAACTTACATATTCAACCATTCATTCTCAGGCCCTCCTTCTAGCGCCATTTCTGTTGATGGGGATTAAATCCCCTGATTCAACAGCAGGAACCAAACCCACCACCAAGGCCCAATTAGACTCTGTAGCATTTGGAGTGGAATGGTTCTCCAGATCTTGCAATATGGCCAAATTATCAATGAGTTTTTTTGTTTTCTGGTGAATACTCTTCCTTCGGTTAAGACAGTTTTTTCAGTAAATTCTCTTAGGTGGGGTAGGTACAAGAGATGCAAGCCAGTATAAACCAACTTGACAAAGATAGGACAAGACTTTTAACTATTGGGAAGGTCTCGAGCTTGGGATAACCCGCTACTCAAACATGTAGACAATGATCCTATGCCAAAGAGCTTAGTAATAATACTTTAGCCAAAAGAGAATCCAATTGTTGTCTGAGAAAGCTACTTAACAGAAAGAAGACACATATATGGTCAAGATCAAGGTAAGAAAAATAATTCATCTACTGAGACATTCATCACATAGCTGAGGTAAACTACTTAGCATAGAGAAAGAAACACAACTGTAATCAATGTCACGGTAAGAAAAATAATTCATCTACCAAGACATTCATCACATAGAAGCACAATGATTTAATTTCATCATTTAAAGCAAGGAACATTAAAACATTGCACCATATAACTTGACAACAAAACTAATTTCTCTTACTCATTTACTGCAACATTCATGGAACAGGAAAGGAAGTAATTCTTCTCCAACTCCAATCACATACATCTGATGAAAATAGCTCGTCTCTCGTCCATAAGGACTTATTAATTCATATTAGTCTCAAAATAATTATCAACAACCAAAAGAAAAGAGTTCTTACAACAACCATTGACCCTCCGAACATCGGTCGATGTTCCTATTTATAATATAAAGTCTTAACAGTAATTAACGGTAAAATACAATTTGAGCTAATCAAGAATCGCCACGAGGCATCATTATCTAACAGTCTTTCAACAGTCCACCCGAGTTTTTTCTTGGAAAGGGTGGACTCTTTCATAATCAGACCATCTCATAAAGAGTTCTTCACAGGTGTTGGCCCATGGAAACCTGTGTTGTTCCATCGGAGAGGCATAGATTACCCTGATGTCTGTTGTGTGCGCCCTATATTTTGTGAGGCTGACGTTCAACTTCTGAAGTATGGCTAGACTGGCTTTGGTTGGATGTCCTGCGAACTTTTGTACTTGATTGGGCTTTGCATCGATGAACTTTGTACATTTTTTGGCTCATGATGCATCTTTTTTGGTGCATATCTTGATCATTCCGCTTAGGTCGATTAATATCAGGATGCCGAAATCGGGAGCTCGACATACTTCGTCGCTTTGTGATTCTTTCAGTTCTTCGGCGGGATCACAGGACAGACTCTGGTCGGTGATCGGGAAGGTTCTTCCTGTGATTAAATAGAAGTATTTTAGCGATCAAGCAACCCATGATGTGACATAAATAAACAACATATCAACACGTACCTATGCAGCTTGCTAGTCTCATTCATTTTTACTACTTACGTGATCCCAAACACTTCCTTCGAGTGACCTGTGAAGCTGTCACTCCTCTTTGGTATAAATGAACACCTTAGCATGTTGTAGTGTGGCTAATCAAGTACGATAGACATGAATGTATAATTATCACAGTAATTACTTGACCTTTGGGAAAAAGGGCGTCGAGGATGAATTATGCGCGTGTGTGCTCCCAAGAGGTCAGATATCGTACATAGAAGTTTGTTAAATGCCTTCGGATCTCGTACCACCAAGCGTGCCAAGCATCATAGAGGTTTAGAAGTTCAAAAAGGATTGAAAGGATCATACTGCATGCTTTCTTGCAACCCCGATTGGCGGCGCTTTCATGTTCTGGATCACATCCATTGATTAGGTGCAGCGTGCTGAAATTTTTTAAACATCATGTCGCGAGGCGGGGGCATTATGCTGGTGAGCCTAGTGTCTCTCTTTTATTTTCCTATAAACCCAATATTTTTATGAGCAATCCTTCTTATATGCCGAGCTCATAGTCCCTGGGGATCTAGTTTGGTAAGTTCGTCTTGGCGACGTCTAGTTGAGTAATCCTTTTCCATATGTGGACGCCTTGAGTATCTTACGCTTTGTGATTATGGGATCTCCTTCAAACATGGGATGAGGTCCACGAGGCAGCTGGAGTGCGAGGTCTCAACCCTAGCGCACCTGGGACTCCTTCCTATGGGCTTAAAGAGGTACAACTATCTGCCCGGAGGCAGCATCAACGTCTAAAGACAGGCTTGGCGTGGTCGCAGATACATCCGAGAGAAATAAGCTGGAGACTATGCCTTCTCCGGGACCGAAACTATGAAGAAGAGGAAGGCCTAAGAAGAAAACTCGGGAAGGAGATGGGGACCACTCCAAGGCTGAACTGAGTGCACGTCCAACCCTCGAGGAATATGTAATGCCTATCGATCGTTCGGATTTTGTCGAGACCACTAGCAAAGGAAGCAGAAGAAGAAAGGGGAGGGCCGAAGAGCTGGGAGATTCCGTCAAAAATTACACTCAGCAACTAGAGCAGGCTCAAATTGCATTGGCCGAGATTTACCAAGAGAATAGGGAACTGCGATGTCAGTTGGTAGAAAAAACCCAGAGGATATCGTCGCTGCAAGGTCACGCAGGGAGCACCGTTTGGCTACAGAGATAACTTAGGGAAGCACAAGACACGATCGTGGAGTTACGCGAGGCGCAGCAGATGGCAACGACAACGGAGCATAAGACACCACAAGCACAAAAGACAACCTGAGAGAGGACCAAAACATAGGAGATACGTAGTTAGCGGGTTCTCACCCTGTGTTCTTGGAAATGTGGCTTAACACCTCTTTGTTTCTCTTCTTTGTAAAATTTCGTAATCTCATGGCGACCAGGCAGGTTAGCCGAATCATCAGGGTTGTATATTCGTATGTAAACAAATCCTGGTGAAGGTTTTTTATTGTATATAAAGAAAAGTGTAAAAGTATCATGCTGTGAATCAAACATGTATTCTTCTTTAAATCTTTTGCGTAAAATATTAGATCTTTTGGAACCATTGTTATTACGTCGCGAGTTTGTTAGTGTTTTTCTTTGTAAAAATTTGATATTAATTACTACTTCTACGGGATTATAGATTTTGGTTAAAAAACAAAAAATTAATCATGGAAAGATATTTGGCTAGTGGATAAAAGTCATGCTTGGAATTTCACTTGTACCAAGAGTTTTTGAGAAAAGACTAGAGGTCACAACTACCGATACCGAGATTCATTGGAGTGATTAATTAGTTCCCTCTCGCCGATACCGAAACTTGTTTTCGGGAGTTCGGTAGTCGGCAATGTTGCTTTATCTATGTGTGGCACTTAAAATCGCACTTTTATGCCGAAGCCAAAAGAATCGGCCTTCGACGAAATATTTTCAGAGGCTACATTTGTAAGAGAGATACTCGTATCGATCGACGCCGAAGAATGTCAGCACTCGGCTACTTTGACTTCCTATATAATTTCTGCTGCCTTAATCTTTCACTGATGCCGAACTTATCAAGTAAACCGGGAGAAATCTGGGTCGTTGGTTCCTTGATCAGTCGTGGTGTTTCTCAAGATGGTTCTTAATATGCTTAAGAGAAACTCAGATATGAAACAAATTAGATAAGAATGTTATAAGGCTCAAACCACGATGAAAACAATCGAAGGTAGAAGACAAGGTGGTACCCAAAAGGAAGTGGTCACAGAACTTTTAGGGTGTGTTGAGCACTCAACAGGTGGTAGCCAAAGGTTTCCAAGAGGAAAGAGTCCCTGTGAAGAGTGGTGTACCTGCACTAGACACAAGAACTAGCCAATATAAGTGTACACTGTTAGGTGGAAAAGAAATTTAACATTGTTGTCCCTAATTGCATAAGTAAACAAAAATGTATATCAGAAAGAAAATAAGTGTTAAATTTTCTAAACAATTGCTAAAAATCCAACAAATTATGCAAGAGATAAGTTAGATAAACACTAGTGATACCCAAGAATGAAACAACAAAACTTTAGCGATGAGAAAAGGTTGTAATAAAGAGTGTTTGTAGAGATATTTGCAGCCTTATGGATGTATAAAAAATTTTGTTAAAAAAATAAATGAAACCACCAAATTTTACAAATATTCCATCCAAAAGTTGCGCTAGCCCAAGTAGATTAATGTGGAAAACTCTTAGCAACTTTTGATGGTTGAGTAGAGGGTTATGCAATAAAAATTGTTAGGGTTTCTACATCCCTAATGGACGTAGAATTTTTTTAATAACATAATCAAGAATCAATTAGCTAGATATGATGCCCTACTGGCTCAACCAAGCATATAGAGGAAATAATTGATCCCAATTTAGACAACCTCCAAATCCTAAAATTTCACGTTAACCAATGCAAGATTTTATTTCTCCAATGAAATTATACTAGTGCCTTTAGCTATTAGGTTATGGATTCAAGTAAATAAAGAGATAAAAATGCTATCCCCTTGGGGGTGTAAACCCTCTTACTCCCCAAGGCAAGCAAATGCTAACTAGGAGATACTAGGAGGGTGTAAACCCTTTTACTTCTTCTAGTAAAACCTTGTGCAACAAATAACTTCTAGACAAAAATGATAGATAATGGTGAGGTTGTAAATCCTTATACTCCCCAAAAAATATGGCAAATAAAACTTGTAACAAAGAAAATGAAGCATCAACAAGATAAATCCTTTCCTAGTCTAAGAAATGACAAGATAAACCTCCTCTTACCAAGATAAATCCACCATAAATGATAAATAAAAGCTCCAAGAGAGGTAGTGCACTAATTCTTCCACCAATAGTAATAAGAAACTAAGACAAGAGAACAAGAGGTTTCCCAAACAGGGCACATATTTCAGCCAAATATTTCTCATAATGGGAGAGTTATGTTATGAAATGAGACTCACATGATCTCTATTTATACAAAATGTTTTAAATCATAGTTTTTCCACTTAGTTAGGGTAAAACATAAAATAAGGGGTAAACAACCCTTATCTTACCCCTTTACACAAATAATAATATTGAATTTACACTTTTGCACATTAGAAACCCTAAAATAAGATGGCATTACCCCTTTAGGTAGACGTTTTGACACTTTTCCAAGTCGTTGGAGAAGAAGGTGGAGGTCATTGGGGCTCCTAGAGCCTCCTCTTCATGCACCAATGCCAATACATGCCTTGCCCAGTCAAATCATGCCAAGTGTCAATGAGAAACAACTCCACCACCAACCCTAGCCCTGGGTGATGTCAAGCCCCAAAGAGATGTTTTTCCCCTCCTAGGCAATTTGTTTGGAATGTGAGGGCTAGGCAAGGTCCTCGAAGGTGTATTTTAGGCCTCCAAAGGAAATGCATCGTAATGTAACATGCAGACCCTTGGAATCCAACCTGTGGGATTCAAGCCTCATGGAATCCCAAGCTAGTCTTGTTCCTCCAAAATTGTCCACCAACAAGGTCCTGCAAAACAAATGGGTACTCCCTCCAAGGATCTCAAGTCAAATTATCATGGAAAGTGAAAACCACATCTAATAAATAAGACACCTAAACATGTGCATCAAAACTACCTCATCAAATTAAATAAGTGCTCAAAGACCCTATACAATTGACCAAGTTTAGGTATGGGAGAGGTGTCATAAAAGTCTTATTGGGTAGACCAAAACCATCAAGTAGGGGGTGCTCCAAAGGATTCCCCTTCAAGGTCATGTAGTGGATGATGATATGGATAGGGGGCTATAATTCATAGTCAAATGAGTTTCATGACATACATGGGCTCGTATTATCTCATTTATGGGTGCCTTTGTAGAGGGTGTGTTGCACCTTCGTCTTCAACGCAACCTTTTCCCAAGCCCATTTATTGCCATTTATTAACTAATTAATTATCCAAACACCTGTACACTCCCAATAGTGAATCAATTAGCTTGGGGTGAAGTAACACAATGTCACTTGAAAGAAGAGGTCCACAAAGTGCCATAGGGGTAACCATCAAAGCATTGTAATGGACTAGTGTTAGTATTTCATTAAAGAAGGATATTTATTATGTGTTTGATATTTTACAGGCCTTCAATTCTTTTAAGAGAAGTAGTTCATCATTCTCAAGACCTGTCATGGCGAGCATATAGAAGGTTTATATTTTAGGATTTTATCTTTTTCCAACCACCATCCCCCTGGGCCTTCAACCCCTTCTTCCCATGAAATGAGGTACATGCCCTTCTTGGGTCACTAAAGTCAAAGGGCCTAGAAGAGAGAAATGTGATGGGAATGAAATGAGTGGAAAGTGATAAGTGTGGTTTGGAATAGTACGATGACCCCTCAAGGGACCCCCAGTTGCACCCCTTCCTCAAAAGTTTTCCACTTACTAGGAAATCAATAACACTCACTAAGGTGAAATAGGGTCCAAAGAATAATGTCCAAGAAGGTGTTCTATAATCAAAAGAAGATTCAATAAACCATGCTTAATGTTGGATTACTGAGAGGGGGGTGAATTAGTAATAAAGTAGTTTTAATCCTTTTAACCACAATATGTAAGAGTTATTTATCTTTATGATCAATATAATATTATCATCCAATAAGTACAGAGTAAATAAGCCATGAACAATGAACAATCATACACATACAAAGTACACCAATATTTTTACGTGGAAACCCAATGTGGGAGAAAACCACGTAATGTTTTTTCTTATATGTCATTCATTGGAAGCACCAAATTCCTTTGTTCTCCAACTACAACTGGAAGGAGGCTCTGACCCCCTATATTTTCAGGCTACAACCTGAGGGAAGATTCAACTGCCCAATTCTCTAGATAAAACCAAAAGGAGGCTACAACCCCCTCTGCTCTCTATCTACAACTGGAAGGTGGCAACAACCACCTATCCTTGCCCCGTCCCGCCGCCCTAAAATATAAGTGTTAAATGATGAAGACACTTCCACACTGTCACTATGAGATAAACCATTATAAGCCTATACCAATATGATCCAATAACCTATAACCAACATGCACTAAAATCATGTAATCAATCATATACCAAAAGTCTTCCTATACCAACAAAAACCAACAGGTACACGACTTGTCTGTGTTGCAGCATGTGTATGTATGCAACCTGTATATACTGCAACCTGCGTGTGTACATGGTTTGTTTATACTTCATCATACATACACCTTTAGAAATATAGGGTTTTCACCTTTTATGGAACTTCAAACACTTTACAATCTCTGTCACATCAACCTGCAACCTGTCATTGTGCCTTATTTGCAGTTATTTCCTGTGGATACATCATCTTACATATCCCTTAACCAAGTGCATCTATATATCTATGGTCATGTGCCATACATTTGTGTACAATCATGAACAAGTGTAATAACCCTCACATGGAATAGACATCAAACCCTCACTGATATACAACCTCACACTACACCAACAACTTCACAATCACTTCACAACTACAAGCTCTCAAACATGTACCACAAAAACCCTCAACCATATATCAAGAAATACAAGATGTACCTCAACACTAACAAGATGTACCAATGATAAAGATCAAATATACCAACATTGTATTTCTATAGTTCTAGATTATACAATAAGTGTCATACAACTAATAACTTCACTAGGGAAAATCCTCAAACCCCCATAGACATATCTCATGTAGACAACAATATCCAAGTACACATAGAAATAATTCATACCTTTTGAACCTCTAGATAGATATGTTGTACCTGATCATTCTAGATCTTCCCGAGAGCTTTCTTTCAGACTCTAGAGACCTGGCATCATCATTTCCTCAAGTTTTCATGGATTTTCCCAACTGTACGTGATTGTTCCTTCTTCAACATGCATATGTACACACTATGTTCTCCTTCAGCATGCGTATGTACACGCTCTATTCCTCTATAGCCCACGTACACTTGAAAAATAAGGTTTTTTTTTCCATTTTTTCTGCAATTCCGAAACTTTCGCCATCAACCCTTAGCGCTACCTCAGACTTGTGTAACTTCAAATGTATCAATGAGTACCTACAATAAACCTTACATAATAATAGATATTCAATGTTCTCAATAGGTGCTAATATGAGATCCTTTCTCTCTTATTTATACTTACATGTAGCTACCTCAAGGGGTTACCTTCTAACCAACTTAAACCAATTTCCTTCTTTTAGGGCTAACCCACTTCTAACCACTTGTCCACTTATAAATACTTTATCCACAAACAGTAAGCTCTCCACTTCTAGTTGCAACTAATTTATTTTTAATTATTTTCTTATTGCAATAACTTAACCCATGATTAACTCCTAGTTTCACCCACTTGACTAGTCACTTTCTTCTAGGAGCTTCTAGAATAATTTGACTTCTTTCACCTTCTAGATAACTCATGAGGGTTCTCCAACTTCACAAGTCCATAACTCTCTAACCGTGAGGAGTTATGTGACATTCAACATATCACCGGAAATGGAATGACATGTACTATCCATCTAGAATAGTCTTACCTACAAATATCCTAACCTTCATACCATTATACATCAAATAAAATTAAGTCCCTTAACCATATTGTTTGGGATACCAAAATTTTCTACCATACTTTCTTCAAGGGTTGAAATCAATGAAAACCAACCTAATTAATCAACAATATTCCCCTTTGGCATTGATGGAAAAACTCTGATGCAATACTGAAGTCATATCACGCATGCTCCCCCTGTGACCAATGCTCCCCTTGGAAACATGCCTCTCTTCTCTCTCCCCAAGCATCTAAGTCTCTATCCATGCATCTGATGAACCTCTCCCCCTTTGACATCAATGAAAAAGGTAACTTCTCATCAAGGATGCTCCCCCTAACTGAATTTTCCTTGGGGTTGCTCCCCCTGACTGAACTCTTCCTGAAACTCCTCCCTCAAACTAAACTATCCTCTTTATGGTGCTTCCTCGTGTAAATATAAGACATATAAGATAAGAATTCAAAATAATTCATTTTGGAGTATAAATTACTCTGAATCTCTATCGAAGATACTCAAAAGCATCCCTTGGAAGTGGTTTTGTAAAGATACATGCAACCTATTCTTTTGTTCCCACATATTCAAATCTAATGTTCTTCTCTACAACATGTTCCTGTAGAAAGTGATACTTGATTGGAATGTGCTTCGTCTTGGAGTGCATCACTAGATTATTTGATATACTGATGGCACTTGTATTATCACAATATATTGGAATGGGCTCATCATACTCAACCTGTATATCTATTAGAGTTTGTTTCATCCATAGAACCTGTGTACAACATGTTGTTTCTACAATATACTCTTCTTTGACTATAGACAATGATACCGGTGACTATTTCTTTCTTAGCCAAGATACCAAACACTCACCCAAGTAGAACGTTTCTCCACTTGTACTTCTTTGGTCATCAATGCAAACTGCCCAATCTTCATCTGTGTAGGCAATAAGTGATAGATCCTTTCCTTTTGGATACCATAATCCAAACTCTTTTGCACTCTTGAGATATCTGAATATCCTCTTTACTACTAGAACATGTGATTCCTTTGGTGCTTCTTGAAATCCTGCCACCTGTTCAACTGCCTACATTACATCTATTCTGGATGTTGTTGCATAAAGTAAGATGCCAATCATTGACCTATACTACCTCTGATCTGTATATTTTGAATCATCATATTTTCTTAACTTGTAATTGGTTTGCATAAGAGTATTGACAGGTTTGCAATCTTCCATTCTGAACCTCTTTAGCATTTCTATGATATACTTTTTTTGAGAAATAAAAATGCCTTGGTTGCTTTGACATATCTAAAGACCCAGAATGAAGGATAGTTCTACAAGTAATGAAATTTCAAATTCATTCTGCATATCCTTTGCAAATTTTTGTCTCACCCTGTCATCATCACTTCCAAAAATAATATCATCAACATAAACTTCAATTAATAAAATACTCTCTTGAGTTACCTTGATGTAGAGGTTGTTGTTTGCATTTCCTTTTCTGAACCCTTGTTGTTGTAGATACTTGTGCAGTCTAGAATACCATGCTCTGGGGGCCTATTTTATACCATACAAGTCCTTCTTCAACTTGCACACATAATCTTCATTCTTCTTTTTGAACATTACCATAATCTTCATAATCTTCATTTTTGTTTATGAACATTACTCTGTTTTGAATGTGAATCGCTATAGGAACTGGATGTGTCCATCATTACT
The DNA here is from genome assembly GCA_032191745.1 of Picea mariana. NCBI lineage: Eukaryota > Viridiplantae > Streptophyta > Pinopsida > Pinales > Pinaceae > Picea > Picea mariana. The sequence goes on from JASDQU010099747.1 coordinate 227,545, forward strand.
CTCTTCCATTCTAGCAACTAGGGAAAACGTCTCTTCAAAGTTGATACTTTCAACCTTTCCATATCCTTTACATACCAATATAGATTTGTTCCTAGTGACCTATCCATCTTCATTCAATTTATTTCTGAAGACCCACTTTGTGTCGATCACATTCTTGTACCTTGGTCTTGGAACCAATTCTCAAGTGTCATTCTTCTTTATCTGATCCAACTCTTCATCCATGGCCTTTATCTAGAATTCATCCTTGTTGGATTCTTCAAAACTGTTTGGTTCAATCGAGGATAAGAGTGATAGGTTCCATTGTTCTAGTGAACAAATTCTTCTTCTAGTATCATCTCCTACATCTTTGTTCCCGATAACCTGATCTGAGGGATGATTCTTCTGTATTCATTTTCTAGGTGTCTTTGGAGGTACTTGTTGTTCTTTATCTTATACTTCTATATGATCTTCTTCATATTCCCCTTCTAATACTTCTTTTTCCTTTTCTTCTTCTTCTTCGTAAACCTATTCCACTGACTCCTTTTCTTCTTCCTTTATTTTCCATCCACCTGTCTCATAAATCGTTACATTGATGCTTTCCACAACTTTGTTGAGCCTTAGATTGAAACATTTGTATGATTTACTTATACTCAAGTACCCAACAAGTATGCCTTTGTCCACACAAGAATCAAACTTCCCCATTCTACCATCTTCTCTTTTGATGTAGAGTTTTCTTCCAAAAACTCTCAAGTGCTTCACATTCACTGGTCTTCCTTTCCATAGCTTGTAGGGATTTTTATCATTTTTGTTTATGAACATTAATCTATTTTGAATGTGAATCGCTATAGGAACTACATGTGTCCAAAAAACATATGTCCACTTAGGATCCATTAACATTGTTCGAGCCATTTCCTGTACTGTCTTGTTCTTTCTTTCAACAACTCCATTCCGTTGAGGCGTCCTAGCAATGAAAAATTGCCTTTTTATTCCATGCTTGCTGCATAATTCCATAAATTCCTTTGAAGTAAACTCTCCTCCATTATCAGATCTCAAACATTTGATTTTTGAATCCATTTCATTTTCAACCATTTCCTTGTATACCTTGAATTTTTTAAATGCTTCTGATTTCTTCCTAAGAAAACAAACTGCAATCATCCTTGTATAATCATCAACCAATAACATAAAATATTTCTCACATTTTAAACCCTTTGTTCTAGTTGGTCCAACTATATTTGTATGCACAATTTCCAGTGGTATTGTTGTGGACTATTCCTTTGATTTGAACTTTGCCTTTGTTTGCTTTCTTTGTTGACAATGCTTGCATAAAGTGTTAGTTGGATTCATGATTTGGGGCATTTATCTGACTGCCTCATTTTTGCTGACTTTGATGAGGTTATCAAAGTTTATGTGACCCATTCTTCTATGCCATATCCAAACTTCATCTTCCTTTCCTAGACAACACTTTTCATTTCCAATTTTACTTAATACATATATGTTTCTTGAAGTTCTTACAGCTGTTACAACCAATTTTCTTGAACTTGCTTTTCTTACCTCATGCTTCTATGAATCGAACATAATTGTGTGATCTTGGTATCCTTGTTTCCAATTGTGATTGTGCCCTTTCCAATGATTCTAGCTGAGTCATCGTTTCCAAAGGAGACCGATCCATCTCTTTACTTTATCAATGTTATAAAATTGTCCTCATCACCTTTCATGTGCTTTGAGCAGCCACTGTCAAAATACAAACCATGTTTCTTGTGTTTACCTTGTAGAGCAAGTGTGCATTCTTAATTGTTACACTGATTCTGATTTCTTATCCATATTCTCTGCTAAGGTTCTTGTCTATGATTATTGTTATTTTGTTGTGATTCTCTAGGAGGGATTGACATTCTACAGTCTTTGGCAATGTGTCCAAAGTTGTTGCACTTGTAACATTCCAATTTAGTTCTCAAATATTCAAAATTGTTGTAGCTTCTTCTCCGTGTTTCACTATACCTTCTTGGATAATTGTTTTGTGCATGAATTTCATAGTTTTTTATGTTTCTCCTATTTCTCTGCAATTTATAGCTTTATGTCCAAAATTATTACATGAATAACATAAACCAAAGAAAATAGTTTGATACCTAGGAGTTGAAGATATTCTGAAACGATTTACTTTTCTGAACCCATCTTCTTCTTGAAATCCTTTTCATTCTGACTTTTGTGGATTCTGGAATCTAAATTTTCTGGGTGGTGGAACATATCTGTGATGAAACCTCTTGTTTTCTTCCTTCTCAAGAGATCCTCTAACTATCTCTGCATAGCTTCTTGATTTTGTTTCTTGATCTATAGTTTTGGATCTTGAGCATCTTTCTACTTGATTGTATCCTAGCCTGTACTTGTCATGATGTGGTGTTGCAGGGGCTAGTCGACCCTGTCGACTAGACCCGACGGTCAAATTAGAACTTATTGGCTAACCGTCGTAGTTAGAAGTAGAAGTCAGTCAGAGTCTCTGTTAACCGACCGAACCAAGCAGTTAAGTAGTTACAACTTACTGATAGAGGTATAAATAGATACGCACATGAAGGCTTAGATAGCTTCATGGGAGAGGTTATACGTAATTGTGTTGTACTATCTATCATATAATAAAAGGATTGTTCTTTGGGATCTCATTACTTCTGCATGCCTCTATATATGTCTATGTGTATGAATGTATCTCTATGATGGATATGTAAGGTTCTACTGGTAACACTCCCTACTTTCCCCTAGATTACAACATGTGGCCTCTGACTGTTGATAATGTTATCCAAAACCTTAGAGCTATTTTTCATGTTTTTCTATTGAAGGTATTTTCTTAATGTGACCATATATGCTTCCAAATTTCCAATGATACTGTCTTTTTCTTCCAACTGTTCTTTGAGTTATTCTTCGATTATTTTTTCTTCTTCAACTTGAATTTTTAAATTAGAGATCATCTGCTCCAATTCTTCAGAGTTGAAATTTTGTGTTTCCTCTTTTCTTTTTAATGTTTCTTGTAGTGATTTGGTTTTCTTCTTTTCCCTTTTTATAACATTTATGGCACTCAACAATTCTTCTCTATAGTCAACTTCTTCCTCTTCATATTCTTCTTCAGTTTCTTCTTTATTGGATTCTTATACTTCCATGAATAGAACTCTTTCTATCTCACTTTCAGTGACTTCATCTTCTTCTGATGAAGAGATGTCTTCTTTGGTGCATAAACTTTTCTTGAAGACTTTATTTTTTGTTCTTTTTCCTTTGTATATTTTTTTGCTATTTGAGTCATCTTCTTCATTTATTTTCTTTTTCTTATGAGAACATTTGTTAGAAAAATTACCAATACCATCACGATTAAAATAAATCAATGGAAATTTACCTCTATATATGTTGATTGTTCCCTTTTTCAGTCTTCTGACGAAGTTGGCTACTTCTTCCTTGACTTATGAGATGTCACTGCTACTTATATCTTCTTTTTCCTTTTCCTTTTTCTTTGACTTCTTGGATGCTTTATATGTTTCTTCTTTTGTAACTGGATTCTCCTGTTTCGTTCTCATTTCATAGTATGTGAAAATTCCATGTAGTTCATCCATGCTTATTGAATCCAAAATTTTTCTTTATTCTAGTGTTGATACCTTAGGATAAAATATCATTGGAAGAGATCATAGTACCTTTTGAACAATTATAGATTCATCAACTTCTTCTCCCAATCCTCTGATTGCATTCACAATTTCATCAACTCGTAAGAAGTAAGTTGAAATATTCTCATCTTACTTCATCTTCAACTATTCAAAATGACCTCTGTAAGTTTGAAGCTTTGATGCCTTGACTTTTTCATATCCTTCATAAATATTCTAAAATTTGTCCCAAATATCCTTTGCTAAGCTGCAATGCATAACTTTTCCATATAGTGAATCACCAAGACCATCCAAAAGTGCATTTTTGGCTTTTGAATTATATAGACTGAGTTTCCTTCCATTGTCATTTGTTGGCAAAACTGTTGGTTCTTTATATCCATCTGCAAATGATTGCCAAACCTCAAATCCATGTGCTTGTACATATGTTTTCATCCTTCTACTTCATAATGCATAGTTTTGTCCATCAAACTATGGTATTCCATTTTTATACATATTGTTTCTCTCCATGATCTACCTTTCAATGGTTAAACTGATTTCTAAAGGAACCTACTCTGATACCAATTGTTGGATTACTGAGAGGGGGGTGAATCAGTAATAAAGAAATTTTAATCCTTTTAACCACAATCTGTAAGAGTTATTTATCTTTATGATCAATATAAAGCTATCATCCAATAAGTACAGAGTAAATAAACCATGAAAAATGAACAATCATACATATACATAATACACTAGTATTTTTACGTGGAAACCAAATGCGGGAGAAAACAAAAAAATGTTGTTTCTTATATTTATTTAAGAATTACATTCATTGGAAGCACCAACTTCCTTTGTTCTCCAGTTTCAACTGGAAGGAAGCTCCAACCCCCTATATTTTCACGCTACACCCCGAGGGAAGCTCCAACTCCCCAATTCTATGGCTACAACTAGAAGGAGGCTACAACCCCCTATGTTCTCCGACTATAACCAGAAGGTGTCTACAACCACCTATCCTTGCCCCGTCCTACTGCCCTGAAATATAAGTGCCAAATGATGAAGCCACTGCCACATTGTCACTGTGAGATAAACTATTGTAAGCCTGTACCAATCTGAGCCAATAACCTGTAACCAACCTATACATGACAACCACAAAATATCTTGGTAGACATGTTCCTACACTGAAACGAAAAAAATGTAAAATCTAGGGTTGTTCTATCACCCTTCATCCATATACATCAAAAAAAAAAAATGAAACTAATCTAGAAAATAAAATTTTAGCATTTTTTTTTAAATTTCTAAACTAAGCATGAAATAAATATACTAGAGAAAAATGAAAAATGAAATGCATCTACACTAACATGAGCAATCAAGATGAAAATGCAAGGAAATCAATATGACCTACCTACTTACCTGGGGCCTAGACCCTGAAGAAGTCAAGTGTCACCTTGGTAATAATGTTTGAGGAGAGATCCATTCACTGGTAGTGGCATCCTCCTCCCTTATGTCGTGGATAAGTAAAAAGAGTCTGGCCCAGATATTTCCTTTATTTTGTAGGGTCCCAACCAAATATTGTTAAACTTTTCATGCATTCCAGGTTTTTCTCTCCTCTTGTCCCACATTAAGACCTGGTCCCCTTTCTTGAAATATCTTTTCCTTTCCTTTCAATCAAAGGTCCATTTCACCTTTTCTTGATTCTTTCCCATTTGATCAAAGGTCATTCTTAGATTTTCATCCAATTCCATGAGTTGATCAATTATCCCTTGCAATGCTTCTTTATCTGTAACAAATTGTTGGGCTATTTGTAGTGCTAAAATATGGAGTTTTATAGGTAAGCGTGCTTTTAACCCATAAAATAACTCAAAAGGGGTTTTTCAGTGGAGGTCTTGGTAGTTATACAGTTTACCCACAAGGCATACTTAATTTTTCTATCCCAACTTTTCTTGTTTTCCCCAATAATATTCTTCACAATATTCATGACGTTTTTGTTGATGGATTGTGCTAATCCGTTTCCTTGAGGGTAATAATTTGAGGAGTGTTGGGCTATAGTTTTGTCATATTTTCCGCCATACAAATACACTTATCATTACACCTTGTCCCCGCATTTCGTCAATAATGTATCACTAATTATGCCATAAACCTCCATTATCTCTTGTTATTCATCCCATGTGGTTAATACATAATTTTCCATATTTTTAGTGATTAAAAGGATGATTATACAATAGTTTTTTTTATGATGGTTTAATCCTATGTTTCTATGTCCAAATAATATGTTCCCACACTTCAAGTCATCTGGTACCAGAAATTTCTACAGATAACCGGTACCTGCACAGTCATCCGGTACCCACACTCCAGGTCATATGATACTCACACTCCAAGTCATCCGGTACTAGAAGGTTCTACAGTCAACCGGTAGTTGCATAGTCATTCGGTACCCACACTCCATGTCATATGGTACTCATCTCATCCGATACCAATTCTACACTTGTCCAATACCAATGTTGTGCTTATCTGATACCAACATCAACAACAGTCTGGTACTAGAAATAATTTGAAAACTTGAAATGCTTCTAGAAGAAAATTGAGGACATGGGTTTTGTCCAGAACAATGCTTACGTATGTATGTGTGGGGCCGAATTCACCCAGATCACACATGTGGACCTCTATCTTAGGGGGAATGATTCTGCAAAAATTAGCAAAATTCTCAAACTACCAACGTGTGCCTTGATTTTCGTGCAGATGGCATCAGATATAGAAATTATACGAAATGGGTTTTGTCTAGAATGTGGAAAATTGAGTAAACCACGAGCACTTTTTTAAAATGTGAATTAGTTTGGAAGATATGGGTGGATCCCTAACTCGAATCTATCCAAATTACAATAAAACCCAGATTTTTGGGATTTCTACCTAAAAATGTAAAATTTGAAATATGAGCATTGGGATTCAGTCCCATCCACTCCTCAATGATTTTTCATGTATAAATAAGCCTCATATGTCTATGAGAAAGGCCAATTTTCATTATGATCATTCTTTTGTAATGGAGGTTAATGTAATAGAGGAAAAGAGTTATGATGCCATTGTTGTAATTTGAGCTTGAATTTCAATAGGTGGAAGATGATTGATTTTAAATTTGTGGTGGATCATTGGGTTTCAATCTAAAGTATCTCTAGCATAAATTGCTAGCTTGGGAGGGCCCCTCAAGATTGGTAATGTGATGCTCATTTATATTTGTTTAATTCATTGTTATGTATATGTTAGTTTATCTCTGTGTGAGATATTTTTGTTGCATTGTTAATTGATTCACAGATTAGTTGATGGTTAATGTTCTATTCAGTTTGCTATTTGATTTATGTTAATTTGATTTATTGGTTAGCTCAAACTTTGATTCTTCTTAGCGCTGACAGATCTACTATAGATGCATTGTGTGGTGGGAAATTGATTGTATTTCTTGCATGACAAAATCATAAAACACATGTGATCTCTGATTTCAGTTTAAGGATTTCAAGGTGAATCAAATTAATAAAACAGAGCATTGATTCTTAACACACATGAAATTATTCTTGAGTTGGAACTGGTTAGGAGTTTGAGAAGAAGGTTGTGATTATATTTTGCTGAGCATCAATTCAACAACCAATAATCTTTGAAATTGAGTTTGTGGAATTTTATTGTAAATGGATGAGTGATGGAAAATTCTTTTGAGTGATTCCATTTGTTTTCTGAAGAGCTTGAGTACTAAGTGGATTTAAATGAGAAGAGTCATTTCTATCATTTATGGTTTGATGTTTTGGTTGATTTTGAAGACAACATGATAAGGATTAAAATGCTTGGATTTTGAGAATAATTTTTTAGTAAGGATTGTTGACTTGTTTTAGATCTTGGTACCAGTTTGCACTAGTTATGATTTCAGTACTAGAATTTGAATATTGAGTACATTTGATGATTGTTAGATTAGGCTAGTTTGGTATTGATTGAGATTGATGATTTTCAGTTCCTTGCACTTTAATTTCACATAGCTTCAATCACCAATGGGCATATTAGAGGTCTAACTCGTGAGATATGTCCTTCTCGTGTTGGAATTCTTCCCAAGGTGTTAGTTTATTTCTTATCATTTGAACTCATTTCTATTTGCTTGTTTCTTTTATTGCATTTAAGTGTGGATCCACTATAGGAAATAATCATTGAAGGACATAAAACTTAAGTAAGCTACTCATGATTAATCACACGAACATCACCCCAAGTACATGAAAGACTGTGATCTAAGCCTTTATAGCACTAAGTTATTCCTACGTCCCAATGATGAATCCTTAGTGTTAATTTCATGTAGTGTGGGTTTGAAGATTGTTTTTCCGGCTTTAGATTAGGCTAGACTAGGCTTTGATCTCGTGTTTCTTGTGCCTGCACCTCGAAGTTTACGAGATCCGATTGATAATTAAATGTGGGAATTAATAGTGCATATATTTATCCCAACAAGGAGTGTGATAAAATGATCCCATACTTAAAGAAAAACTCATTGAGAACCATCGAGCTAAAATATTTGGCGTTGTGCGTGGTTATTTTAGAAAGAACACCGAATCTAGTGATAACGTTTTCCTCAAGGAAATTCATCATAACCTCTTATGTTGCTTTATTTGTTGGGACATCTTCCATCCATATCGTGAAGTAGTCATTAGCGGTCAAAATACATTGATACCCATTACTAGAGTTTTCCTTGAACTCACTAATGAAATCCAATCCCCATTGTTGAAAGGGTGCTTCTACGATGAATGGCTTAAGGGGAAGGGAAGGAAGGTATTTCTTGACGGTAAATAATTGTCACGGTTGACAAGATCTGACATATCGATGCGTGTTGGAGAAAATAGTGGGCCAATAATATCCTACCCTTAAAATCTTATGGGAAGTGGTGCGTGCTACAAAATGGCCTCCAAAATGCCCCGAATGAAGTCCAACCATCAACTGGTCAACTTATTCCTTATTCACACACATGAGGATCAATCCATCATGGTTTCTCCACCCAAGACCATCCTGTTTTAGTAAGTAATTCTTATATTTGAGCCTTAGGGATCTCCTTTTTGTTCTACCAAATGATCAGGGAAAGCGAGGTTCCTCAAGTAATAAATGACATCCAAATACCACTCATTGTTCTTGATTTCACTTACAATAATTCTAATTTATTCCTTCTCTCCTACCTCGATGGCATCTTGATTTCTCCCTGTCATCATTTTGGCCAATCCTTTACCTTTAATTATCTTGGATGGTTTTATCTCCAGATTGTATTCCCTTATCTATGAAAACCACTTTCCCCTTGATCCAAGGAAATCTTGTTGTGATAAAACATCCTTTACAATGGGGTAGGGGACAAAGGCTTTGATCTTGTTATACCCCAAATAAGTTTGAAAATGTTTGAGAGACTTGACTAGAGTGTAAGCTTGTTTTTTTGTAATGGTGTACTTCAATTCCGAGTCTCTAATATTCTTGCTCATTAAATCAATCGGTTGTTCATCTCCTTGATCATTTTTCTGTAATAGAACTTCTACAATGGGGTCCTTTGAAGAAAAATAAAATATGATGACGTCCTTGGAAAAAATTAGACTGACCAACACTGGTGCAACAGTTATTTCTTCCTTGATACGCTGGAAGGATATATAACCTTCATTTTCCCATTCGAGACAGGCATCCTTCTTCAACAATATGTTAAGGGGTTTAACAATCTCGGAAAAGTTCAAAATGAACCTCCTCACAAAGTTAATTTGGCCAAAGAAATATTGTAGGGATTTCTTGTCTTTAGGGAGAGGGATCTTCTTGGTGGTTTCAAACTTGACAGGGTCTATTTTGATTCCATATTTAGAAATTATATGACCCAACAACTTGGTTTTGTCAACACCAAAAATTGATTTCTTAGGGTTGAGAGAAATTCCATATTCCTTGCATCTTTGGAAACTTTTACTTAAGTGTTGGATGTGTTGTTCCCTCTCTTTTGAGATAGCGGTTAGATCAACTTGATAGATCTCTATAAGTTTCCCGATCAAATCCCTAAAAGCATAATTCATGGCGCGCTAGAAAGTGGCCCCTACATTGGTTAGTCCAAAGGGCATTCTCAAATATTTATAATTTCCCCAAGGGGTGCTAAAAGTAGTTTTTAGTTGGTCATACTCCTTTACCAACACCTAATTATATCCTGAGAAACCATCAAGCATGGACATCATTTCTACTCCGGTGACCCTTTGAAAAAGATACTCCATGTTTGGTAGAGGATAATTTTCCTTAAGTGAATCCTCATTTAAATTTCTGAAATCAATGCATATCCATATTTCATTAGTCTTTTTCCTCACAATGATTGGATTAGACACCTAAGACAAATATTTGATAGGCTCAATTATTCCTACCTCAACCATATCTTGCAACTCCTTTTGAACCTGTGGGGAAACCTTTGGGTTCATCTTCCTAAGCTTCTGTCTAAAGGGATTAGTGCCATCTATAAGGGGAATAATGTGTTGTATGACGTCTTCTCATTAAGCCTTCATATCTTCGTAAGACCAAGTGAAGACATCCTTAAATTATCTTATGAGGGAAATCAACTTTTCCCTTTCATCATACGTTGTTCCTTTTCCAAACTTGATCATCTTTAGGGATTCCTCGGTCCCAATATTGAATTCAATGATCTCGTCAACAATTTTGCTCGACGACCTCCCCTTGTACATGTCATTTCGATCAATTTTTTTTTCCAAGGGGACGATACCTTTAGGTAAGGGTCCATCAACTAAATCATTGATCTCGATATTTCCCTTTTCCACCAATAGGTTTATCTAGGCTTCCGAGAATTCACCTTCATTGTGGAAAAAAAGCAGAATCCATCTTTCATTATCAAAAACCTGCTAATGTTTCAAGTTATCAGGTAGTGAGGGCCTGTAATTTACTTCCGCCTTATAGAGACCGGTTTCCTTGAAAAGTTGTAGGGTGGAAGCGGAAACAACAAGGTTGTTTGCAAAATGATACTCTTCCCTAGGGATGGCTTCAATAGAAAAGTTGTCAAACTTTTTTATGGTGTCCCATATGACATCCCTATACTACTTCAACCTTGGGTTTTTAGCAACAAATTTCTTGTTAACTTGCAAAACGATTAAGTTAGAGACCCCTCTCACATCCAGGGACTTGATGTTCATATAAATGGTAAGATTTATTCCTAGGATAAGGGCTTCATACTCGGTAATGTTATTTGTATAGTTGATCTCAATCATCTACGAGAAAATGGTAGTCTCATTGTCTGGTGATCTCAAGACTATCCCTGCACCCGAGCTTGCACTTGAGTGCGCACCATCCAATTCTAAGCCCCAAGATACTTCCTTCTTTTCCTTATTAAGGGAAAGTGAGTTTTCCAAAATGAAGGTGTTATCAATCCCTTCTTTGGGAACCTAATGGGTTATTTTGATATGATGCACAAAACCTTCCTTTTTGGTCCTGCTTGGGGAAAGAGCGTTTTCCTCACCTTTGATGATACCAATTTCTTTCGGTTTATGAGGCTCTTTCAAGACTTGTCGAATATGTTGCAAAAACTCTTCTTCAACCTACTTTGTTTCTCCTTTCCTTTAAACCTTCAAAAACTCATTTGTTGGATGAGGTGTACGTTTTGATGTTGGTTCCTTTT
>JASDQU010099747.1:245927-284529 GCA_032191745.1 Picea mariana
AGAGTTGCCTTCATAGATGGAGAAGTTCTTATGTGGGCTAAGGGAGAAACCTTAAATGAAGCAATCGTCATCGGAAGTGAAGAAAATGGCTTATATAAGTTGAAGGGTCACCCAGAAAATGCTATGACCCATGCCATCGAAAATTCATGCAAACTTTGGCATAGAAGATTGGCCCACATCAACTACAAGGAGCTACCATACATATGCAAAGTTGTCACAGGTTTACCAGAACTCAAGGTTGATCAGGAAGGCATATGCAATGGATGTGCGCAAGGGAAGAACATCAAGAACCCTTTTCCAAAGAGGGACAGCAAAGCAGAAGGAGTATTGGAACTCATCCATTCCGACGTGTGTGGCCCAATGCCATCATCCTCCATTAGCGGGTATGTATACTATGTATCATTTATTGATGATTATTCTCGTAAGACCTGGATATATTTCTCAAAATCTAAAGATGAAGTATTCAGTAAATTCAAGGAATTCAAATCCTTGATAGAGAATCTTTCCGAAAGAAAGATTAAGATACTCAGGTCAAATAATGGAGGAGAATATACCTCGAAGGAGTTCGTAAGCTTCTGCAGAGATGTCGGGATCAAGAGGGAACTAACTACTCCCTATAATCCCCAACAAAACGGTGTAGCTGAAAGGAAGAACAGAACGATTATGGAAGCTGTGAAGACCATGATTCATGATCAAGATCTTCCTATGTGCTTATGGGCAGAAGCAGCTATGGCAGCTGTTTATGTGCAGAACAGATTATCCCATAGTGCACTTGGGTTCAAGACCCCAGAAGAGATGTTCACCGGAAAGAAGCCAAAGGTAAGCCATCTCAAAATATTTGGTTGTCCAGTGTTTATTCATATACCGAAAGAGAAAAGAAACAAGCTGGAACCCTCCGGAAAGAAGGGAATATTTGTGGGATACTGTGAAGTATCCAAAGCCTTCAGAATCTACATACCTGGTCACCGCCATATTGATATCAGCAGGGACGTGACCTTTGATGAAGAAGCTACACTTAAGAAATTGAGAAGATGCTAGCTTGAAGAGGTATATGAAGAGGAACCTGTAAATCCCAGGATGACAGAGTTTGTGAGGGAAGTTCCTAGAGTTGCAGAACCTGTAAGGGAAGTCATAACTTCCCCTGATGAGGAGACTCCTAAAGATCATGATATAACAGAAGTTCAAGAACCTCCTCAAATGACCTTCTCCCATAAAAGAAAGCCTGCTTGGGAAAGAGAGCTTATTCAATATGGAGAGAAGTATGGTGTTCCAGAAGGAACCACGAGACAGGTGAAGAGACCAAAGCCATTCTCCAGTTACATGGCTTTGATGTGCAATCTACTTGATGAAGAACCTACATGTTTTGAAGAGGCCATCCAGAAGAAGGAATGGACAGATGCCATGACAGAGGAATACCAATCCATAATAAAGAATGATGTATGGGAAATAGTTCTTAGACCAAAAAGTAAGGATGTGGTATCATCAAAATGGCTCTTCAAGATAAAACATGCTGCTGATGGAAGTATTGAGAAATATAAAGAAAGATTTGTCGCTCGTGGCTTTTCCCAGAAGGAAGGAATCGAGTATGAAGAGACATTCGCTCCTGTGGCCAGATACACTTCGATCAGAACCATTATAACTCTCGCTGCCAAGATGAAATGGAAGTTGCACCAGATGGATGTGAAGACAGCTTTTCTGATGGTGTTATCGAAGAGGAAGTGTATATAGAGCAACCCCAAGGATTTGAGGTTGAAGACAGGAAGTCTCATGTTTGTCGATTGAAGAAAGCCTTATACAGATTGAAGAAAGCTCCCAGAGCTTGGTATGGCCGTATTGACAGTTTCTTGACGAGCTTGGGCCTTACCAAGAGTAAAGCAGATTCAAATCTCTACTTCAAGATCATGGATAATGAACCAGTAATACTATTACTGTATGTGGATGACTTATTATTAACTGGAGAAGAAAAGCTCATTGTTGAATGTAAACAGAGACTTGCTGCATAATTTGAAATGAAAGACCTTGGCCTAATGCATTACTTCTTAGGTCTTGAGGTATGGCAGAGTCCGGAAAGAATCTTCCTTAACCAGGGGAAGTACATGGTTGAAATCTTAAAGATATTCGACATGCTAGAATGCAAGTCCATGAATACACCCATGGAAGTGAAGCTGAAGTTGCTGGTTGATACTTCGTCAGATTTGAGAGATGTCACTGTGTACAGACAGATTATTGGATCGTTGATGTACCTAACGAACACTAGACCAAACATCTGTTTTGCAGTGAACACCTTGAGTCAGTTTCTGGTAGAGCCCAGATGTGTTCATTTAGTGGCTGCAAAACATGTGATGAGGTACCTTAAAGGTACAATGGATTATGGTCTCAGCTATGATGGAGATCATGACTTCACACTGAGTGGATATACTGATGCAGATTGGGCAGGAAGTGTTGCTGATAGAAAAATAACTTCCGGATGTTGTTTCAGTTTGGGATCAGCTATGATCTCATGGCAGAGTAGGAAGCAATCCAGTATTGCTCTCAGCATAGCGGAAGTAGAGTACATTGCCACATGTTCTGCTAACTGCGAAGCTATATGGCTTCGAAAGTTGATGATAGGCCTATTTGATTTGGAGATGAGAGCAACCGCAATTCTATGTGAAAATCAAAGCTGTATTAAAATGACAGAGAATCCTGTGTTCCACGACAGGTCGAAGCACATAGAGATCCACTATCATTTCATCCGTGACATGGTACAGAGAGGAGCCTTGAAGCTCCAGTACATTAGCACGGATGAACAGGTTGATGATGTGTTGACTAAGCCTCTATCTCATGTAAAGTTTGAACACTTTCGAGATAATCTTGGTATTGTCCGAAAGGACCCTCCCTGAAAGGGGGAGTAGATGTGTTCCTTGCTTCTGAAATCGTTGTTAGACGTAAAGCAAGATGAGTCATGCTTCTGACCTCGCTATTAGACGTAAAGCATGACGTCGTGTGATCCTTGCTTCTGACCTCACTGTTAGACGTAAAGCATGATGTTGTGTGATCCTTGCTTCTAACCTCATTGTTAGACGTAAAGCAAGATGAGTTATGCTTCTTACCTAGTTGTTAGACGTAAAGCATAACGTCGTTGATTCCTTGCTTCTGACCTAGTTGTTAGATGTAAAGCAAGATGATTCCTTGCTTCTGACCTCGTTGTTAGACGTAAAGCGAGATGTTGATGTGTTCCTTGCTTCTGACCTCATTGTTAGACATAAAGCAAGATGAGTCATGCTTCTGACCTAGTTGTTAGACGTAAAGCATGACGTTGTGACTCCTCGCTTCTGACCTAGTTGTTAGACGTAAAGCGAGATGATGATATTACTTGCTTCTGACCTAGTTGTTAGACGTAAAGCAAGATGTGTCTGACACTGAGCTACGAGCTGAACCGCTATGACATTGAGCTAGTGTAGTACTGTGATGTGCTAGCCTAGTGCTGTGATGAGGTATCATTTTTATTGATACATATTTGATGAAGATGATGATAGCATTCTTTCGAGAATGATGATGTTGCCGATGAAGAAAAATTTCGATGACTCGTAAATGTGCTAGACAATTTTTCAAGATGATATTGACGATACTGTCCTCCAGATGCCACTAATGATGCAGACCTCTCTCACCTGATGATGATGAAGAATACCCTTCTTGTTAAGGGGGAGTGTTAAAATAATGTAACTGCGAAGAGAATTCTTATTATTATTTTATTATTGGATTAAATTCCCATTGCGGATTAATCATGTCATTATTATTATTATTGTTATTAGATTAATCCCCATTGAGGATTAATCATGTTGGTAATTGTATAAGGACCAAATCCCCTTTTGCGGATTGGTCATCGGACAATTACAAAGGACAGAATAAGAAGTCGGCCCTAGCAGTTACTATGGAAGACCCAGAATTAATTAAAGGTGGGTTTACCCACCCAGAGTGAGAGGTCGGCCTTGCTAGTTGTGACCTTTCACACGTGCCAGTTTTGTATATATAGGAGGCTAGCGCCTCACTTCTAACACACAAATCACTTGCTCATTCTCTTATGAGGCAAGCTACAATTACCAGTTGGAGACAGGAGAAGAAGGGTGGCACATCTCTTGGGGAGGACTTTCTGTATTGGTTTGAGTTATCTCTTGAACATTGTATAAGCTATTTATGATAAGGAAGTTTTGCTAAGCTTTCTTCCCCTAGAGGGTTTCCCAGGATAAATGTTGTGTCTCTTGTGAATGTGTATTTCTCAGTGATCTTGTTCTTATTATGCTCTTATCTATTGAAATGCAAAGAACTATAATAATGGCATAAACATTAACAATAAGGAGGCCTCCTCATGGTGAAAAGAGGGAGACATTGAAGGCATCAAACTTATGATCTCATAAGGGAGAATAATCAGTGAAAGTATAGTCATTCTGATTGTGGAAATTTTGAGAAAGGGTTTGGACAAAGAGAGCTTGGTGAGGCTACTGCATCTGCATGTACAGTTGTAAGCACTTTTCTTTGTTTTCATTAATGTGTGTGTGTGTGTGTGTGTGCTTGGCCTGTTTCCTTGAAGTTTGTTTATGTTTCATGAACTTGTTTCTTTTGATAGATATATTTTGAAGCTAATCATGGTAGAATAGGAAGTATGTTTTGTCATTTCCACTCATTGGATCGAAGGACCTTTTGAAGAGCTTGGATATCAAGATTATCCTGGATCAAGCAAGGACAAACATAGTTAAAGGTATTTATACTCCTTTCTTCTTCTTCCTTGACTGGTTTATCTTCGTTAGAAGGAATGTTAGTTTCCAACATTATCACCTTTCAGTCTTGGTTATAGGGGTCTAGGATCCAAGAGGAAGTTCACCTGTCTGCAAGGGGATTTTCCTGTAACACACTCACCAAGGTGAAACAGGGTCAAAAGCATAATGTCCAAGCATGTGTTCTATAATCAAAAGCAGCTTCAATACAGGATGCTTAAATTCCTCAAATATTAGGGTGATTACCTACCACAATACCTTTATTGTATCACATGGATCAAGACTCATGTGCATTCCAGAAGCTAGATGGTATGGTGGATGCACCGACGATGGATCCAAAATATGGTGATAGAGAGGGATTCCATATGTACAAGTGGACATTGCTAGTCATGTGGTTTCTCGATACTCCATATCTGCAACCTAAGGGCCTCGAGACATCATCTCCTTACTTATCCCACAAAATGGGGATAAAAAATAGGAAATAAAGAAATGGTTATATTAGGATTAGATTGTTAGCAGTGTAAGATCCAAAATACAAAATTTCAATACAACTAGTGGTTGCATTCAAAAAATGTTACCTCCTTACTTTTCATCAAGTGGTATTGGATCCTGGGAGTACTCCGCAAGCATGGAAAAATTTAGTCAACATAGGGATTTATGTTTATGAATGGAAAGTATGGATAGAGTACATCAGTGGCTTGACTAAAGAAGTGGTTTTTCTCCAACAATAGGAAGCCAACTTGTTATGGGGATAAAATCCTTCGATTAGAACATATAGTGTGAGACCGGGTTACAAAATCCAACACCTAGCTATATTTCAAGGTGCCAAACCATGGAAATGGAAAAAAATATGGAAATCATCAGCTCCTCCTAAGACTATAATCCATGTTTGGCTGGCCATAAAAGGTGCAATCCCAACTTGGGATATGCTAAGAAGGCATGTGTGGAATGGCCTAAGTAGGTTCCCACTTCGTGGGGAACAAGAAGAGATGATTTCTCATAATCTGATCCATTTCCATTTTAGTAAGGATGTCTAGACATTAGCTCAAAGATTATGCAAAAAACCAATTCAATAGACCAACGGAAGCATATACAAGGCTTTGGAGTAGTGGTAAAATAGGTAATGGAGGAGGGCAGAGGAACAACATTTGAGAGACTATGGTCTTTATGTCTTGCAAGAAATGAAAGTGACTTTCAAAGCCAATATCCAAAAATCTACATGAGTTTCTATAAATTGAAGGTGTTACCACACAATATCACACCCAAAAGTGTAAAGTTTGACACCTAGGTGAATATTTGTGGAAATTTATGAGGTTGGCTACTAACACCTCACCAACACTCCTATCCACCTTGAGGGGATTAGGGGTTTGTATCTTTATTGATTGTTTATCTTCGAGAAGGTTTGTCATGACCAATATTCTCTTTGATCTTGTACTTTCAGATGTTATTCATTATACCTTTGATTGATGATGCTTCCTTGATCTTGGTGTGATGAGATTGACGAGTTTCCTTTTGAACCTTTTGTATTAATTGATTTCGATGGATTTAAAGGTGTTTGTTGATTCTATCTAATTGCAGGTTTTCGATACTCTGTTTTATGAATTGAAGAGGATTTTCTTTTAAGGATCCGTTGTTTCCTTATGCATCGACTTATACTATCATTTCACTACATCATGAAGAAGTGGATGGTTGGTTTGAATGAATAACATATTGTTACTTTGTATCTTGTACCCGTTTTCCTCATATTCATGCTCAAACTCTCACATGTTCTTTATCAGACACTTATGCTATTTCAAGTCATCGGAGAATCATGTTGAAACAAAAGATCATGGGCATTTGGTCATAGAACACAAAGGGGACTCAAGAGCAAGGCGTATGATTTATGAAATTAGATGAAAACCTCAAGTGTGCCTCATTTAACCTCATATGTCTTTACATAACTACTTCATCTCTAAAATGCATGTGGGAAGCCCTTAATATTCTTCTTTTTGACCAGATTTCTCTCTTATAGGATATTTATCATCATTGAAGCCAACATTCATAATTAAGTTTTAATTGTACTGAACCCCATGTATATTTGACTTATCATCATCATTTTTATCCTATATTTGAGTTTTACTATTATTGAAACGTGGATCGACAATGGAACCTTGACCCAATTCGGGATCTAATAGTTGGATGTTGAACCATCGAACCCTCCTTATTGAGCTTGCATTCTTCGGTTTTTCCATAGGGATGAAAATAAGACATTTCTTTATGGTATTTCTAAATCCTGGAAGTTGCAATCTTGTCGAATGATATCTATCGGGATTTTCCTATTGGAGAGATGGTTCATCATGCTAATTTGGACTTTCTAAAACCCAAGGTATGAAGTACTATCAAGTTCCCCTCTTCGGGTTATTCCCATTGGATGCTCTATTTGAAATTACAAACAATTTTTCCGAAAGATGAGGCCTGTAGGACTATCGGGCTCCCCTTTATCGGATTGATGTATTATGCATGTTAGGATGGCATAAAGATCACATTCATCATTTGGGTAACCCTTCATGGTGATGACATGGCATTGACGTGTCATGTGAAGTATCATCCCATTACCCAACGTTTTCTCACCATTTGTTTGACCCTAATTTTCCCAACCTTTGTTGAAAGAACCTTAATGCTCATCCTCTTCCTATGGATATGGTCCCTTTCTCAAATTGACACCCATGGTTCATTAATCAACCTAAATCAATGGTCAACAATCCATCAATCATATGGAATCTGAAAATCTGGACCTTTGCTCTTCCATGAATTAATTAATCTTCTAGATTTCAAATATTTTAGGTAAACTTTCCTTGCTTTATCAATGACCCATATCATTTACTTGTCTTGATCGATAGTTAGATTTCATCTGCTCACATCCAGACTAGTTGCGAGTATATTTTCAAATATCTTGATAGTCAGATCCAAAAATCTAGAAACTGGAGTTTCTTTTAAATTACATTTCCTCCATACCCTGGATTTAGCTATGTTTCATAATCTCTCCCATCCTGTTATGGGTCCCACGTGACTCCCTCCATGTCATGATGACTTGTCCTATCTAATGTGACATTTCAACATTTGAATTTGTTTCGAAGGAATACACTTTATGTGGATCTCAAACATCAAAAAATATGGACAATTAGAGTTTGCATGATATGATTTGTTTCATATTTTGATCTCTAGGTGTGGAACCCTGAATTAGGTGCAGAACCTTGACCCGTAATGAAACATTGACCCATGTGGAACCAAGCCTAATTTTTCCCCAACCACATCCGAAATTTATTTTTTATATATGAGTTTGTGAAATTTTATTTATTTATTTTTATTTTTATTCTATTTACCCATGGTTTTCTAAATCCACACATGGTTTTAAATTTCCCACTTTCCATATATATTTTATTATTATTTATTTTGTTTGAAAATTTACTGTATCTAGAACTTTCAACTTTCCACATTAAGACTTTATCATTAGACTTACTATATCTTAAACTTTCCAAATTGAAACTATATTATCATGTACCATGGGATGTATATTTTATTCCAGGAATTACTTTTACTTGGGGGAATTACTTTTGTATTTGAGAATTACTTTTACATTGATTTTACCCATCATACCATTTTTTCCAAACAAATATATAAGTCCCAAAATTGTATTTTATTATTTATTTCAGATATTTTTATTATTTTTCCAAATTCATAGAGTTGGATATATATATATATATATTCCTAAAGCTCCAAATTGTAGTTTATTATTTCCTTGAGATTTTTATTTATTTATATTTTATATTTAATTATTATTTATTTTGTTATTTCTATTTTTATAATTTATTTTAATTTATCACTATCCATTGGACTTTAATATTTCAAGTAATTATCCATCAGACTCACCTCATCATCTTTTTACCTCATTTCTCATTGGGACTTCACTGCATCAGGTTTTCACCTAGGCACATTTCTACCTTTTTTCTTGAAATCCTCAAACTCATCCTCTTGAAGTATATTTCTCGAACCTCGGTTTTCACTTTATATTATTTTATTTATTTTGGGATTATTTATGATTTTTTTGTTTTTACCTTTCGGGAAATTCACCTTTCAAGTTTTACCCACATCGCACATTGACCATCAGATTCTAAAGTCGACTGAGATATATACCTAACCATGCAATTTGATTATTTGATTATTATTTTAATTTTCAGGCTATCAGATTCATACATAACATATCGGTTTCGAGCTATCACCATATTCCTAATTTAATTTTTCCTTAATTTTTCTGAATCCAACCATCCGACCATTCGAACATAGGCCTTTCTGATATTTACTGTCTTCTACCGTCCGACGGCTTACCATATTCTACCATCCGAAGGTTTACCATTTTT
This sequence comes from Picea mariana, assembly GCA_032191745.1. Lineage (NCBI taxonomy): Eukaryota > Viridiplantae > Streptophyta > Pinopsida > Pinales > Pinaceae > Picea > Picea mariana. Next base: position 255,079 of record JASDQU010099747.1, read on the forward strand.
TATTTGGATTATTTTATTATTGTTCTCACATTTGAATTTGCAATTTTTTTGGATTAATATCCATACGGGTTCAAGGTTCTATGCCTACCCTAACTCCATACGCAAACTACTAAGGGAGGGGAAAACAATATAAATCCTTTTCACTCACCTCCCAGAATGCATATGGGATAATTATTTAGGCTTATGAGATCATGTTGAGTGTTAACTTCAGTGGACCATAACTCATGTTTCATGTGGCCAAATCATTCATGAGAGGGATCATTCGAACTATAACGAAGCATAGAAAATAGAAGAAGAATTTGAGCCAGATTTGCAACATAAATGCCCTAAAAAATTGAAGAAAAAGGGAGGTGTTGATGCTTAAAAGCGCAACATTGGATACGATGCTCACAAATGATTGCCAAGATTTATTGTTTAATTATATTAATAATATACTAGTAGGTGGGACCCCTTGTTTGACTTATGGCACTATGACGGAGAAGCGACACTTATATTTTGTTTTCATATGTGTTGGTTGCGACACATATTCTATTATTTGCTTCAAATCGTGGTTAAAATGCTTATGATAAGAAATTCTGGGCAAGATGGTTAAAAAAGGAAAGAATGTGGTCTTCATTACCTCTCGCAAAATGTGATATGCTGCTTTAATGGGTGAAGGAATAACACTCTAGTTTGATTTTGATTTTATATGGACTATATTGTATATAGGTGATCACCCCAACTCTTGCTACAATTGTGGTGTGAATTTTTTTGATGGAAATATTAGTTGTATTCATAGCAAATAGCCATATGTTAAATGGGATGGTGACAAAGGTTGGCGCATTTTTAAATTGAAGCGTATGCAAACTTTGGGATAATGGGTTTGTATTAATCAATGGGGATGATAATGGGATGTGAGCTATATAGTGCACTGGGCTCATACTAGCCATGAATGAATTCCAAGGGAGAAGTGATGTGCAGTGAATGCACGTCACTCTTACTCACCTCGAGCCTGCCACCCTATTCATTTGCATTGCACTTTGTTAGTTGTTGTTGCTCTGCCTTGCTCGGTCATGGAGGAGGTATACACCTTGGTCATTTCTCCTTACGCAATCTTTTATAGGTATGGGGCTTTTCTTACTTCTCCATCCATGAACTTCTCTCTGCTCTTAAATCAAGTGTTGGCTCTTGTTGCTCGTGGTCTATGTATTTCTCAAGTTGTCACTATGTTTTCAGACTGTGTATTGGTTGTTTGCAAACTTTGGTTTCATGTGGTGGTTGTTCTGAGACTATTGGCATTTTAAAAAAGGAAAGGTTGTGGGTGTGTATGTTGTGTGTAACTGTTCACGATTTTTGCTTAGAAAAGGAGTGTTGTTGGGCCTACTTTTCCTTTGGTTATTCATTTGGATTTTCCTCCTTGTTTGGAAATGGGTTTTCACTGCCTTACCTCTAGGTTTTTGTGAACAATGTTGTATGCCAATACACCTGCGCTATAACCTCGACTCTATGACTATTAATGTGAGGCACCTATGCAGTATATCTTCCATGCTTTGTACCGGCCAAACCCTCATGTTGTTTAGCCTGCTCTCTTCTTCCACTTAATTCCACTGTTATACATCAAACCCTATGCACTATTGTGAAAATGTTGCTTACCCAGAATGTGATGGGAGTATTGTTCTTAATCTTTTACTTGGGCACGGGTTTAATTGGTCACTTGCTTGACAATTATGGAAGAGGTGTTGCACTCACCTATTCACTGGAAGTTACAGTATGTCTTTATGAAGCTTATGAGTTCGATAGAAAATGTTGCATATCCTTGTTTAAAAATAAAACTTTCCATGTTTATCAAATTTCCAAACGCATGTGTATAAGATGTCTAATGCTCGAATTCAATAATACAAACCAAAATGAAATGGATGAGGAATTGTGATGAATGATTGGCTCGATTAAATGGTGATTATGAACAGAGATTTGTTTTGGGGAATTTAACAAGACCCTGTGGGATTTAAGAATTTTGTTGTGGGTTGTTATTATGAGTTGTGACTTGTACACTCCAAGACTGTTGTGGTATTTCCTGTAGCGATTATGATGTTGCTCATTTTGATTCTATTATATAATGGTAGTATTGTTCTTTTTTGTAATTTAGTGTTTGTATTAGATTTTGTTGGAAAACGTATTACAAATTGTCTATGGAGCCTAATCATACGTGACAACAGTGCCCATCTGGGAAACCACTGCTGCCACTTGTCCAAAAATCAGAGTAAGGCATGTAAAAAAACTACGATTCCACGCAGGGCGAAATGTTGATTGCTAGACTAAATAGTGAAAAACAAAAACCAGACTCCCCTGAGTTGGCCAGCCTCCCATGTCTATCTAGATAGAAAAGAAAGCAGAAACTTGAAACAAGAAAAAAACTAAAAACCTAGACCGAGCCTTGGCCCAGCGAAGGCTTGGGTCTTCTTCAATTTTCCCTTATCTCGGTCCACGATGGCTTGTCGGAGGTCCTGTAGGAAGGACATCAAAATGTCCACATGGATCCAACGTTCTGAATCCTTAATATGCAATTCGAGAAGTGCAGACTTGACCTCCGCCAGACCCCTGTTGATGTCACTCAGTGAAGCGATGATCGTCGCTTAGTCAGTGCACCTGTCACAAGCGGAGCAGAGTGGGGGGGACTACGGAGATTCAGAAGAGGAGGATGGAAAGGGAGAGGGAGAAGAGGAAGTGAAAACACAATGGTGAGTGGGAGAAGGTGGAGGAGGTCGGCAACGANTTAGTCAGTGCACCTGTCACAAGCGGAGCAGAGTGGGGGGGACTACGGAGATTCAGAAGAGGAGGATGGAAAGGGAGAGGGAGAAGAGGAAGTGAAAACACAATGGTGAGTGGGAGAAGGTGGAGGAGGTCAGCAACGAGGAGGGGAAGGGGGTGGAGGTGTGAAGCCCATCGAATTCCCAAGGGTGTCAAACCACTCTATTCTGCATATGTAGGGGTTTGAGAGCGGGGAGAGGTCCAGGGTGGTCTCACGAAGAGGTTCTGTGGGGGTGGGAGCTTCGATAGGAGCCAAGATGGGGATACCTTCGGTTTAGGTGGAGGGTCAAAATTGGGCGCCTCCCTTCCTCTGGTTGCGTACCAAGATGCCCCTCTCTTTGACATGCCTCTCAGATGGGGCATGGTGATGGCTGTCATCGACCTGGGATGGATAACACTGAGGAGAAGTAAAGGGATGAGGCACAAATCTGAAGTCCATGTAGACGAGTGAAAATCTCTCTAGGAGGGATGGAAGCAAATGAGAACCAGGGAGAGCTTGTGATGGAAATGGAGGAGGAGTGAGTGAGGATTAGCGCACCCAGGCTCGAATTTAGGAGCGACATTGCTGAGAAGTGGATGTGATTGTGAAGGAGACCTGCACGACACCATGAAATCTCCCACGCTGCTGAGTTTCCAAATCATGCGGTAGGTTGGCTGCAAGTGTGGTCTAGAGAGTGACAATGGGTGCCTTAAAGCCATGAGGTGATGGCATTGGGGGGTATGTCTGATCATGAGCCAAATGGCTAGTCATCTGGCTAGGTGGCCTCCCTGTGGACTGTCCATGTTCTATACCTAGAAGCACCCCATCCGGGGGTCGGTCCTTGATGTTGGTTATGTTTCTGCAAGCAATCACTATGGGATGTGAGGAGGAAGAGGTGGGGGAGCACGAAACGTGTCCTTCCTCCAGACCGACCCCATAATTTTCCAGCAAGTCAGCCACTTGATTTGTCGATCTTCGAACATGGGATGGAAGGATTACCCATTGAGGCTGGAGGATGGACTTGATTCTGAGAAGCCCATTCATAAGTCTCCAGCTTGAAGAAATTTTCTCCGGGTCTACCCCATTGAGGAGATGACAGAGGAGATTAATGACAATTTGTGAATCTCCTTCTGCAATGGTGGGGAAAAGATCTTGATCTTTGGCAGCTTGTAGACTGTGGAGGAGTCCCCATATTTCCGCAGTTTTGTTGGTGTTGTGCCCCATATTTCCTACGATTATGTGGAGGATTTCCCCTTTACTGTTGTGGATGACTGCTCCATATCCTGCATGTCCTGGATTTCCTTTGGAGGCCCCATCAAAATTTAATTTGTGGCAACCTATTTGCGGCACCTCCCAATGAGTGGGTCTAGGCTTACGATTGACGATAGTGGAGGGGCTGGCAAGAGGGGCGTGGAGATTGAGTTGCCAGGAATTAAGGATGAGACATCCATTAATTGGGAAATTTAAATCCTGGTCCATCCAGGTATGCAGAGAGATTGTTTCATTGATGTTGGAATGAATTGTAGACCAGACTTCCTACCAATTACTAGTAGCGGATTTGAAGATTCATCAATTTCTTTCCTTCCATATTTTCCAAAGAATTAAACCTAGTAAAATCCACCAAATTCTATTAAGGATAGGGGATTGAAAAATCGAGGTTCGCTAACTTGCTAAAGTTTCCCGGATGCCTGTGTGGTTTCTATCTGTGGTTCTCATGAGGCTAGTGCTGTGATCCCATATTCACGAACTGGGGAGCATATATTTAGGAGATGGTTTTGAGTTTCCTCCTCTGAACCACATAACTAACAGCAAGAAGGGCCGATGAATCCCCTTTTTCTTAAGTTATCCCAGGTGAGAATGTCGTTGCGCACAATCAGCTAGAGGAAGGTGCTGATTTTTGGCCATGATTTTGCCTCCCAGATCTTGCCCCATACCTCTTCTTTTGGTAAGGATATGTGACTTTCTCTTAGTTGGTAAGCCTCTTGAATATTGAAGGTACCTGTGGTGGTATGTCCTATCTAAGGATGTCATCTCCTTGTTGACTTAAAATTTTCCTTGAGTCGAGATGGTCCAACAGAGGTTGGAGATTTAACTCAGTGGGGATGTTCAAAGCCTCGTGGGAGTTTTTCCAGGTGCACTATATTTCCCTATTAACTACAGGGTTCCAATAATCCAAAAATTTGATGAGGCCTACTTCTATCGTGAGGGGGATGAAGGCGCTCAGATTTGGATTTGTGTTCAGGGCGGGGAGTTGTTGCCAGGAATCACTCCAGAAGAGAGTTGAAGTCCCACTCTGCAGTTCCCAGAAGGAATGGTCTGTGATGAGTCCCCTATTGTTCTTGGTCGCATTCCAGATGAGCGAGCCAGGGCTCTGACCATTCCATCTTATGAGCTCTCTTTTCGGGGTTGTGGGGGTGTATTTTTTCCTCCAAAGTAGTGCCCAAAGGTCTTGGGGTCTCTTTAACCATCTCCACCAAATTTTTGCACATAGGACCTTGTTGAGAAGAGCTGGGTCTCTTAGGCCTAGACCCCCTGCTTTCTTTAGTTTGCAAAAATTTTGCCAACTTACCAAGGTCATTTTTTGTCCTTATTTCGTGCCCTGCCAAAGAAATATCCTTTGGATATTTCTTAAGGTACTGAGGATGAAGTTTGGAGCAGCCAGAGATAAGAAAGCATAGACTAGAAGGGCATGTAGTACTGATTTGAGGAGGATGAGGCGCCCAGGTAGATTGAGGGATCAAAAGGTCAATAGGGAGAGTTTCTTTTGGAAGTTGGACAACATGGATTCCTAGGATAAAAATTTTAGCGGGTTATCAATGAGGGGGATCCCCAGGTAAATAGAGGGGAGGACACTGTGAGTGAATCCTAGTAAAAGCGTGAGATGGTTTTGGATCTCGATTGGCGTGTTGAAGAAGAAGACTTGGGATTTGGAGAGATTCACCTCCATGCCTAAATCTTCGCAAAAGAGGGTGATGATAGATCTGATGCAGAGGGATTCTCGATCTGTGGGCACCCCCATTAGGAGTATGCCATCCACGAATTGATTGTGAGAGATGGGTGCCGAAATACCATGGGGGGTGAGACCAGAGAGGGAGTGATCAGATATGGATGCTTTGATGGTGCGACTCAGTCCTTCTGCCATAATTATGAAAAGGAAGGACAAGAGTGAGTCCCCTTGTCTTATTCCTCTGTGTTAAAATATTGTGTAACTGCAAAGAATATTCTTATCCCCTTTTGTGGATAAAGATAAAATATATTTATTATTTTCCCCTTTTGTGGATTGATCATGTCGGGTATTGTAAATGACCAAATCCCCTTTTGCAGATTGGTCAAACCCTAATTGTAATAGGCTAAATAAGAATTCATCCCCAGAATATATTAAAGAGGCCCCATAATATATTAAAGGTGCTTATAACCACCCAGAAGAAGAATTCGGCCTTGCCAGTGAAGAGACACTTCCACACTTTCCAGAATTGTATAAATAAGAGAGGTCAGTGCCTCATTTAGACACACACTCAACTCACTCATATAGTGCGCAAGTATTGAAGGAAGCTGCAGTTACCAGTTGCCAGAAGAAGGAAGAGAAGGAGAGGCGCATCCTTGGGAGAGGAATTTCTGTGTTGTTTGGTTCATTATCTTGGCATTGTATTGGCTATCTATATTAAGGAAGTTTTGCTGGGTTTTCTTCCCCTTGAGGGTTTCCCGGGATAAATGCTTGTGTTCTCTTGTGATTGTATTTCTCTCAGTGATCCTATCTATGCTATTGATATCTAGTAAATTGAAAGTAGCCTAATAATAGCAGAAACTTTAACATGGTATCAGAGCTAAACTGAAGAGAGCATCTTTCATAGGAAAAAGAAAAACATCACTGTTGTCGTACATGAAATTTAGGGATTTTTATTGAAGAAGGTTTTTAGCCCCAAATCCATCTAGAAAGGTGTGCCCTACCTCAAGGAACATTTTGGCATCTTCAGCGCACATTTTCAATGGCTATATCTCCCAGAAAGTGAAACCCTAGTTTTCACAAAGTACCAAAAAACTAGACGTACCAGTGTACTAGTGTACTAGAAGTACCAGAAAACCAGAAGCACCAGTCCAGAAATCCGTAGATCAAGTTTGGAGGGGTAAAAGTTGGATTTTATGAAATCTAAACACACCAGGCTACTCGCCTCAATCCAATGCATCTTTTGGTGAGTTCAGTTTTTAGATCCAAGTAATTTGATTTTTTTATTATTTCTATAGCCCGAAGGGCTAGGGTTTCTTCTACAAGAAAGAATGGCTACCAGCATGAGGGTAGAAGACAGGCTGGAAGGATCTAGAAACTTCAGATCTTGGAAGCATAGGTTGCAGATGATTCTAGATGAGAATGATCTCCTAGAACATGTTACAATGGGTGTACTAGAACTAGAGGAAGAAGATCAAAAGACCAAGCATAAGAAGAATGAAAAGAAAGCAAAGAGAATCGTGTCAGATTCAGTAAAGGATCACTTGATCCCTCATATATCCGAACTATAGACAGCAAGGCAAATGTATGAAGCACTCAACAGGTTATATGAAAGCAAAGACATTAGCCGAAATCTTACCTTAAGAAATCAGCTTCGTAATATGAAGATGTATAACTCAGAATCTATCACATCCTATCTTATGAGAGTTTCTCAGATCAGAGATCAGCTTGCAGCTATTGGAGATGTCATTAGTGACAAAGAACTTGTAACCAAAACCCTAAATGGGTTTCCAACATTTTGGATTCCTTTTGTACAAGGAGTGTGTGCAAGAAGCAAGTTACCCAAGTTTGATCAGTTATGGGCAGATTGCACACACGAAGAATGTAGACTTGCAGACCAACAGAAGAGATTAATTGACGATGAAGAGGAATCTCTTATAGCTCAAAAGAATAAAAGAAGTTCCTTCAGGAAGAACAATAAAGAAGCTAACTCCGTAAGAGTTCTAGATAAGAAGAGAGATGTTTCAAAGATCAGATGCTACAACTGTCAAAAGTTGGGACACTTTTCTTATGACTGTCCTCAAGGAAAAGGGAAAAGAAAGCATCAAACACATGTGGCAGAGGAAGAGGAATCTCCTCCCTCAAAGAAAGCTTTAGCAAAAATTAAGGATTATGTACTTTAAGTTGAAGATAGTTGATCTGAAGAAAGATAGAAAATGGTGGAGTCCGTGGAGCCTCCCCACACAAAAACAAAAGATAAGTATTCATGTTTATTCTTAGTATCTTGTTTACTTTAATACTTTATCATTACAAGTTAGATTTTTGTGAGAATGTTAATTAACCTCATTTTATTTCAGTATCTATGTAGACTTATGAAGGAAGTATCAAAGAAGAGGATGAAGAAAGAGATAAAACATTTATTTCATGTATGATCACTCATGAGAGTGACAAAGAAAGCATACTGTGAGTAAGTTTACAAGTCTCGAAAGAAAGAACTTATGCCGTGACTTGTAGAAGTTATACAACACGAGAAGGATGTATGATATGGTGACAGTCAGTAAAGAGCAAACAATATCCAATACTTATATAGGAGAAGGAGGCTCCTAAAGATGTAGATCAGAAATATTCAAGATGAAGAAAAGGATGGATACTCAGATATAATGGATGAGATGTAGGTAACTATAGGTTGCTTTAGTACCATTCTTATAGATGCAGAGGGAGTAGGGCCGCGCGTAATGANAAGACAAAAAGAAAGAAATACTCGAACTCAAGAAGGCACCCAGGATATTACAGAAGAAAACTTCAAGGATGATGATTAGAAGCTATCAGTTTGGTGCAAGAGGGATCCATGTCTCCCAGTTCGAAATGAAGGATCGTGATTTGATGTAGTTAGAAAAGCAGATGGATGGTGCCCAGATATTTTGATCAAGATGAAAGTTATCCAGTAGATGGATGGTGCCCAACAGATGGGTAACATGGTATTATATCATGGAAAGATTTTGGACCATAGGAGATTTTTGGATCCCATATCTAGACCTTCGTAGAGAAGGAAGAGACCTTCGTATAGAGGGAATGAGCAATCCCACAGGTTTATCTTCATAGAGAAGGAGAAAGAGAAGAGACCTTCGTAGAGAAGGGGAATGAGAAATTTTCCAAGGTTGGCCTCTGTCCAAGTGTTGAGTTTTGGATACTCTAGGGACATGCTAGAATACCCTCATAGATAGGGGTGTGACCACCCTCATTGAGAGGAATGTGGATGTTTCTCCAAGGGGCAACGGGCAAATACTCTCCTCTTGCCAAGGATTGAGTAGCCTAGAACACAAACCTTGACCATGTGGAATGGTTAGTTGTCTCTTGAGGTTTGTGTCGTGATCCTACGTGAATCATGGAAAGGGAGTCTAGTCTTGACTAGGCTAGAATCTTAGCTTCTCTAGTTCATGTGGGATGACTAGGATTGAAGCTATGGTAGTAGTCCTCCCCAGTGGATGGGTGCGATAGATGACTACAAGAGAGGGGAGAACATAAAAGGAATGGAAAAACTCATAGAATATCTTTTGTGTGATGATAATACATCTTCTGTGTGAAGATAAGATATCTTCTATGTGAATATAAGAAATAAATATCTTCTGCGTGAAGATGAAATAAAGAAAGAGTATCTTTTGCGTGAAGATAAAGAGAACAAAACTTCCGATGATTTATAGATATGCCAGTCAATGATCATGATGTCAGATGACCAAGTGGATGCCTCCAGTTTTCCAGTTAATGATTATTACCCAGTTGATGATGTTGCCCAGTTGATGATGTTATCCAGTGGATGCTGCTACCTAGTTGATGTCGACATCCAGTGACCTGTCAAAAGATAAATAATATCCTTCTTGTTAAGAGGGAGTGTTAAAATATTGTGTAACTGCAAAGAATATTCTTATCCCCTTTTGTGGATAAAGATAAAATATATTTATTATTTTCCCCTTTTGTGGATTGATCATGTCGGGTATTATAAATGACCAAATCCCATTTTGCGGATTGGTCAAACCCTAATTGTAATAGGCTAAATAAGAAGTCGGCCCCAGAATATATTAAAGGTGGTTATAACCACCCAGAAGAAGAAGTTGGCCCTGCCAGTGAAGAGACACTTCCACACGTGCTAGAATTGTATAAATAAGAGAGGTCAACGCCTCATTTAGACACACACTCAACTCACTCATATAGTGCGCAAGTATTGAAGGAAGCTACAGTTACTAGTTGTCGGAAGAAGGAAGAGAAAGAGAGGTGCATCCTTGGGAGAGGAATTTCTGTATTGTTTGGTTCATTATCTTGGCATTGCATTGGCTATCTATATTAAGAAAATTTTGCTGGGTTTTCTTCCCCTTGAGGGTTTCCTAGGATAAATGCTTGTGTACTCTTGTGATTGTGTTTCTCTCAGTGATCCTATCTATGCTATTGATATCTAGTAAATTGAAAGTAACCTAATAATAGCAGAAACTTTAACACTCTGGAGGGTGAGAAGGGTCTCAAGGGAATGCCATTGATCAAGATGGAGAACATAGCTGAAGAGGTAAGGTTGACTATCCAGGAGACCCAATTGGGTTCAAAATCAAAGGCGAGGAGAGTTGATTTTAAGCAACTACAACTTAATTTATCAAAGGCTTTACAGAGATCCAATTTTAGGAGCATACCTTGGGATTGGTCGAGTGAAGCGAGTGGATTATTTTATGGGCCAAGATGACATTGTCTAGAATTTGTCTGCCCTCCACGTATCTTGATTGTTCTGGAGAAATTATGAACGATAGTATTGGTTTAAGGCGTGTTGCAATGATCTTCATTAAGAGTTTGTAGATGACATTGCAGAGGGCAATGGGCCGGAAGTGCGAAGGGGAGGTAGTGTTGTTTTCTTTTGTTATAAGGGTGAGAAAGGTTGCATTGAGGGCTTTGAGGACCTGCCCAAATATTCTTGAGTCCTTGATGATTTCCCAAACATCTTCACGGATGATGCTCTAACAGTTGTGGAAGAAATCAGGAGTGAACCCATCTGACCAAGGAGCTTTTCCTAGCGGGGTGTCCCTTAGGGATTAATCGACTTCCTCCTGGGTGATCGGTCTCATGAGTGCCTCATTCTTCTCTTTGGTGACCTCCTTGGAGATTTTCTTGAGTATGGAGTCTATTTCTCGAGAATGATATAATGGGGGTTATGATAGAAGGTTTTTGTAGTAGGAGAGCATTTCCTTTTCTATATCAGCGTGTTGTTGAATTTTCGTTCCTTGATTTGAGACCGGGTGAGTAATGTGATTTGTTTGGCGTCACTGGACCATGGATATGTGAACGAATTTGGTGTTTTTACCCCTCTTTTAACCGTTATATGCAATATTTTTGTCTCCAGAGTATTTCTTCCTGTGCCCATATTTCTACCAGCTGGTTGCTTAGTAGAGTCTCCTGATTCTTTAGGGATTCTATGAGGCCTTGCCACCTGATCTGATGTTGGAGGCTTTGCATTTGTTGGTTGAGATTTTCCTGAGTATGAAAGATATTGTCGAAGGTGGACTTATTCCAGGATTTCAGATGTTGTTTAAGATTTTTTAGCCTCTGTTGGAATCTATACATAGGGGTCCCTATTTGTATGGCCGCTTCTTCCCACCACAATTTGATGTTCGCTTGGAAGTCTGGGTGTGTCAACGAGAATTTTTCAAAGAAGAAAGGATTTATGTCGGGGGTTCCACTAATTTTAATTGTTAGGAGAATCAATCAGTGGTCCAAACCTGGGGTGTCAATGACCGTGGCATTCCAGGCTAGACCATCCAACATTACGGCTTCTGAAATGAGGAATCAGTCTAGTCTACTGGAGACATGTTTAGCCCCCGAGTGTCTATTGGACCATGTGAAAGGTCCATTGCCTGTTCCTACATCTATGAGTTTCAAAAGTCCAATGATGTGGTTGAAATGCTCGCTATCATTTCCCAAAGTGCGTGTGCCCCCCTTTTTTTCCTCTAGACATGTTATCATGTTGAAATCTCCCCTGAGGATCCATCTTTGGGAGCTGATGTGATTGGCTATCCAATCCAAGTGATGGAGGAAGGCTTCCTTGTCTCCTAGTCTAGTGGGTCCGTAGAAATTTGTGATGTAGCCGAGTTTGTTCGAGCCAATAAGGTGGAAGGAGGTTGTGATGGTCCATTTGGAAGTGAAAAAGTTGTCCAGCAGAACTGTGGATGGATTCCAAAGCATCACCAGGCCACTAGATGCACCCTTGGCATCGAATTCCACATGATGGGCTTGCTTCCAACATTTTTGAAGAGTGGAAAAAGCTTCCTCTCCAGCGCATTTTGTTTCCTGCAGTAAAAGTATGTCTGGCTGATCCTTCTTAATTATTTCTCGAAGCAAACATTGTTTTCTTTTTGCATTTAGGCCCCTTATATTCTAGGATAGCATCTTCATGAGGATGGTGGGGGTTGGAGGGGAGGGAATCTGTCTGAGATCAGATGTATCTGACCTGAGTTGACAAGAAAGTTACCAACATCTTGAATGAGTTGATGTTTCAGTTTCCTACCCCTTTTTTCTCATCTTTTGTGGGTTTGCGTGGATCCTTCGAGGTTCCCTTTTGTATTCTGATATTTGTATTGGCTCTGGCTGATCCCCCTGCCGAAGAGTTGAGAAAGAATTTGTGTACTTTACATATATGGTCTGTTGGAATGGTGTACAGTTGCTGCTTGTGGTAAGCTTGCTCCAGGTGTGCGATGTCAATGCTTGCTAGCTCTTGATCTTCCAGGTATGTGTTTGGGTCTCCTATTTCCGGTCTGAGTGTAGCAGGAAGGGAGGTCTCTGAGGGTGGTGGTTGAGAAGAAGCTAGGGTTGGTTGGTTAGGATTCATGGAGCTTTGGCCTTTAGCAGGAGTTGTCAGTGGGTCAACTGAAGAGGAGGGGATATCTGTCAGGGTTTGGAGGGCTTCGAAGGAGTTCTTGGTTAGGGGTCTTGGGGGGGCTTGAGGGGGTTATTTTTTGGCTTGATGCTTGCATCGACCCGTGACTAGGGTAAAACCATCCTTGAACTTTCCAGAGTCTTCTGGAGAGGGTTGGGTGGGGTTATTTAAAGGGAACTTGCGGAAGAGATGTTCGTGCTCAAGGAATTTCCAACAGTGAAAGGGGATGTGCTCATAGTCTAGGGTTTGGGACCATTCCTCATCTTGGTAATCCAGGGTAATGTCTCTGGGGAGAGGTTTGGAGATGTTCAAATAAACACAAATGCGGGCATAAGCAGTGTACCTTCGTTGTCTTGTCGCCTCCGAGGCTTTGACATAGATGCCAATGGTGTTGTCGATTCCTACGAGAATATATTCCAGCCAAAATTCCTGTGGGAGTGAGTAGAGTCTCAGCCAGACTAGAGCATGTTTGAAGTCTTCCTTTTCAAGGCTAAATATTTCCATCCAGAAACGAAGGAAAAGACATGCCGAGTTGTAGAAGTACGACCCTCCTTCAAAGATTCAGTTTCTGTATTCCAGGTTATGCAAGATGATAGTAAAGAAGCCTTTTGATCCAAGTTGGAGGTCATAGTGGCCCTTGGTCTTCCACCAGTGATGAATCCATTTGAATAGGTCCTTTTCCAAAGGCCATAGCCCCAAAAATTTCCCTATCAGGGTGAAATCCCTCATGTATTGTTTTTTATCTTCTATTCTTGGAGAGATGATGATATATTTTGGAGTGATCTGGGCTTGCGGTATACATTTTCCTGGTTCCCAAGTGTGAGTGTTTTTCGTGTGGATGGCTTATGGATCAATTTCCATTGGCTTTCCTTCAGAATCTCTTCCTCCCAAATGATCTGTTGCATGCCATCCGGGAGTTTGAAGGTCGATCTTTTGGAATGGTTGGAGTTGTTCTCCTTGGCAGTGACAACACTATAGGAGGGGGTCGAGAGCCCCCCTCCCTTGGCCTCCATGGACACAAAAACAAGAGAGAGGTGACGCACATTGGGTTCGAAGCAAAGAACCCTAGACAAAGATCATGTTTTCTTATTTTTCATCATAATGACAGTATTGTTATTATGGTTATTTTGGTTAAATAAAATTCTGGGAATATCACATTGGTTACTGTGTAATACAGTTTCAAAGGCCAGTGAACAATTTTGTTACAGAAGCATCAGCTTTGGGTTATTGTTTAGAAACAAAGTATTGTTTAAACTTTAACATTTTTGAACAAAAGGATATGTTGCTTGCAAGTTTACATCAGAGATAGCATGGTTTGATTTTTTATTTGAACAATATCCGTATATTTTCCCCACCATTCTATCATTTTTCGCTAATTACACTCCCTCCATGATATCGATTTCACTTATTCATCCATGTTCCGTGATATTAATTTTAAAGAGGGGTCTGTGTGAAATAAAGGGAAGTTAATATAGCAAGGGTTGAGGACTAATATTCTTGATATCTTTATATAAACAGTTAGTTTTTTTATTAATTGTTGAACAATATTCGTATATTGATTCCCCTCCATGATACCATTTTTCGCTAATTACACTCCCTCCATATTTCCCATGAACCCTATCATTCTCTGTTCACATGGAAATTAATAAATGATGTGTTATGGATGGATTTGCATGTATCTCGTGTTAATTTTAGAGCCAACTTTTGATTCATGTAAGAAGAGTTTCATGTATGGTTTATTAAGAAGCTTCATTACTGACAAAATGTTTCTACAGGATGAGTTTTTCAGTAGAGGTAACAATGGTCGAAATAACTTAGGCAGGGAAAATTGGAATCGAGGCCATAGGAGGCCTAGATTTTCTATCCATTTTCACGCTGACCCGCAAGAATTGAACCAGTTGTTCCAAGCTGGGTTATTTAATTGGGTTGGCCATGGGATATTTCACCTTTGACCAGAAATACCCCCTTTCCATCCTCCTTAGAATATTCCTGGCATTCTCGTTCCTCTACATGTGTCTTTGCAACCCGAAGACCCCACAAATGACGGTTGGAAAGAAATTTTCCACTAGCCTGTCTCTCACCATTGTGGTTGGCCCACTGTGTCATTGCCTTTACCACCACCAATTAACCCCAATGTTCAAATTGCTCCTTTTGTTTCTCCAGTACAATCCTCGCACGCTAGCAAGAGATTGAAAACTAAGATTCTGTAACCCGTGCAGGACAAAGGAAAAGCAACGACCTCCCCCTCTAGTCCATCCACTGACTCCTCCAAATATGTGTCTTCCCTCCTCCAACTCAAGGATGGTTGCTCCCATGTGATCAGTGAAATACAGCCTCAAAGGTCTAACCAACCAAAGGCCACTCAAGAGAAATCAGTTGGGGACAACAATGAGAAGAGGAAGTATGCCTCACAAAGCAACAAATATGGGTTCTGAATGCTTTTTTTTATGATTTTAAGTGATGAGGACAATGTTTAATGGTTTTCAGTATGTTTTAGACAACAAGCCTTATTTTGGGATATTTTGTGGATAATGTGAATATATTCTTTTTGGGATATGATATAAATTATGGCTGATATTTAATATTTAGTTTAAGTGATATCCACGAAAGTTACAAGGGTTTTATATGGTCTAAATGATTATTATTATTTTTTATATAGTTTTCATTTGATGGTGACAACAAGAAATAATAGGATTCACAAGGGGTCCCACCTATTTAGTCATTATTAATTAAGACCCTTATTTATATATTATTATTATTATTTATTTCTCCTAAACTAATTTGTTAAGTCAATTTTCCTTAACTAAAGAAAGTAGTTGAGCTACTTCAACTAATTGGGAAATAATAAAATCTCAATTGGATGAAGAGACAAGGGGAGAATAGAAGGAGAAAGATACAATACTAAGGTTTTCTATTTAGTTAAATGAGATAGTTTAAGTTTTCATTCATTTCTGAGTTTACTTGAAATCCTAATCCTCTTGTTGACAACAGGGTTTCATTGTAGACAACAAAGTTTATGACTAAATTATAATTTTTCGCCGCTTGTTTCAGAGGTGTTGATTCATCCTTGATAGTATGTGTATTCTTGTTTGTTTGTGAATTAATTTTCATGGCTGATGACAAATATCTTACAGAGTCAAAATGGCAACAGTTTGTGGCAAGCTGATCTAAATCACTGATTTCAGTTTTATTTTGTTGTCGGAGTCTTTTTTTATGGTGCACATCGGAGATATCTAAATTTGACTTTGGTCCACACCCTCGCAGGGGTTTGTAAAGAGAAATACACTTTTGGTATCTCATAATGAAATAAAATCATATTTATGTTCTGTCTCATACATGTGTTTTCATTTCTTGGTTACTTTTTTTCTTTTGGTCTCCATGTTTACTTTATTGTAAAATCTGTATACATTTCAATAGCTTTGTATAAATTTTATTTTACATTACAACATATACAAATTATAAAATCATCCTTAATCCTTGTAATTAATACTCACGGATTGAGTGAATGTTTTTGAGGCTATAAATCCCAAGTGACATTTTGAGGGATATTTTATCTCACTTGTCGTATTTTTCACATGGTTTTGACTGGGCCAATGATTTTGAGCTCATGGTATTGAGCTAGCACATTGTATTATGTATTGTATTGAGGAGGCTCCTTAGCTATAAAAGGAGTCCTCTCTCATTTTCATTGTGGGAGATTAATGAGAAACATTGCTTAAATAAGTTCTTGGCTATCTCTCTTCTATGTGATGTTTTAAGTTATTGTTCAAGGGTTTTATAAAAAAAAAATTGGTTTTTTGGAGGACAAAAGTTACTACAAGGCCAAAGAAGTGCACCTCGCTCCACTTGGAGTGGCAAATAAGTTATATATTGCTTGCCCTATTTCCCTTTGACTATCGAATAATTTGGTTGTGGCATTGAGGTAGGACGTCTATGGGATATTCCTTCTTGCACAAGGCCATGCTTTGAGATCATCTTAGTAGTAGTTGGAGATACTTCCAAGTGGATCAATCACCCCATCCAAGCTTGAAAAGCCCTATTTTCCCTAGGCAATGCTTGATAGGTAATACTCTTTAGATACCTTCAATGTCATCTCATCTCAAAACCCTAAGCCTCATTTATAATTCTGTAGTGACCCCATAGCCCTTCCTAAGGCACTAGTCTATCATTGCTTCAACCACCAAAAAACCCAAAAATTGTTTTTTCCTTTCTTGTCCTTTCTTTTTGCAATCTAGGGTGTACATTGTATCATCGTTATCTAGTTTGCTAGATCCAAATGGATTTATGTTATATTATGTGTTTAGATATTATGCTAACCTGCTCTCAAAGAAGATTCTTCTACTTGGCACATAAAGGGTTTTAGATGTAGTTTTCATTGCTATTTCCTTTCGATCTAACACTTACATGTTTGAGGCATTATTGAAATGTTTGAATATTATTATAGGATGCCTTAACTAGTTGCTTGGAACTTATGGTATCGAACCCTAATTAGAACCATTTATCATTTACTCTTGCAAAGTTGAAGTGTCTTTATGGTTCATGCATTTACATTTGATGAAAATATGAAAGAATAAGTATAACTAGTTTGATTTCTTGATGTCCTTTCTATGGTTATAATTCTGAGCATGCGTATGAGGTGGGCTCTCCTTTTCATTGGTTTGCATCACATATTTTTGCAACATTTTTATCTTCTATCATTCTAGACTATATCTAGTAATAGGTCAATGCATTTAAGGGACCAACAACCTCTCTAATGTGCCAAATGCCATCTCCTTTCATCGTTGTCCAAGGGTTTATTCTGGCTTCCCAAACTGCAGAGATCAACAATTCCTATCTAATGATGGTATAACCCCTTATTTGGCAAACATTTTGGTGTATTCTTGTTTCAAAAAATCCCAGGGATTAAATTGATGCCAAATAATGGTTAACGACCTCATTTAGGTGCTAATCATTGCCTCATTTGGTGACAATCCAAGGGTTTTCTCTTAGCTGTTTGAAACTACAGAGAACAAATTCATATTTTAGTGTTTATACAGATCTTGTCTTTGTAGCATTTTGAGGTTCCTTTTCTCTGGTCAAATCATAAAAGTAAAGCAATGCATGAGGGGGTCCAACGATCATTTGAAAGGTGCCAAACAACCTCTCTTTGGGTCACCATTTGAGGGCCTTTTATTGTTTAAAACTATAGAATTCCAAGCTTGTGTTTAGTTAATGATCTTGCTTAAATACCCTAATAAAATTGTTGGCCATATCATTCTTTAACATAGTCCTATTTTTCAGATTCATAACTAGCATTTGTGACCTTTTGGGGTTCTATCTTTGTGATTGAAGTATGGTGCAAACACATATTGTAGATTGCTATAATGTGTTGATAACACCTAGACCTGTGTCAAGTACTTTATTAATATGTTCTCTTGATATCTCTGTGTATGACTTGGATTTGACAAGGTGGTACTATTGTTGGCACAATTACTTGTTGGATTCATTACATCTTCATGATAGCATTGTCTTTGCAATTCAAGTATTAGGCATAACCATTTCACATGTTGTCTTGTCATTTATTACAACATTAACGTTTGGTTACATTGGTTGGACATATATATAGTTTAAGTGCTCTTATTGTCTCATATGCACAAATATGCATTCTCTTGATTGAAGTAACCTATGAACATACAATTTCCCTTATGCAATTTCATTGATCAAACATTGGCATTTAATTGATGGATTGATGATGATAGATGATATACGATCCATGATGAATGGTACATCACCTATGATACATTAATACTCATGTTGTTCTATTTTGAATGCAAAACAAATTTCTTATGTTCCAAGTACTCTTCAACTGAACATTGTTGTCTAAGCTATATTTAATTTCAACTTATTATGAATTAATTTTCTTGGTTTCTCATCTCTCGTACTTGATTGTCTTATCCTATAGAGAGGATGGTGCCAAACTCCAAGCCAAACCAAATCATGAACCTTCCCCTTCCAAATACAATGATAGGACTTAGTTTAGACCCCTTAGGAATACCCTCCTCAGGTTAGAAACCTTAGCCTTAAAATGTAGAGGCAAGGCCACTGAGGTGACAATGGATGGCTTACCTAGTCATTGCCCCAAGATTTCCTATGTGGGGTGGAACTTTCCCTTAGTGAGAGTTTGAGCAGTAATAGACCCTCACAAAAAATTGAGGAAAACAAAGCTTATCATTTAACAAATAAATAACCTAAGAAAATACAACAAAACAAGTCGCCACACTTCTAAAGCAAGTTCTTACACTCTTATACATATTCATCCCCCTCAAATTACCCCATGGTGTATTAATAAGTGCATTGGTAATGTTTGGGAGAGGTGTAGGATTTTATTATCATTTGTGTAGTTCCAACTAGTCACAACTTACAACACTAACATGATACTTGTGGTTTTGAAAAGCTAAGTGGTTGTTGATGATATTGTAGCTTCGAGAGGTATTCCCACTAGAGGCCAAGGTGCCAAGCATGTGGGAATCTTCGATTGCACTAGATTATCCATTTGTTTTAGTGAAATCAGCCCCGGAATGAGGCCAAGGCCTCATGGGCAAGATGATGGGTTTTGTGGGTTTGTGATGGGGTTTCACACCCACAAAGAGGAATAAAATATTCTAATTAATTGTTGAGTTTAGAAGGGGTGCCTAAACTCAACCATTGGACTTGTATATAAAGGAGAGAGGTTATTGTGACATTCGTTTAATTGTAAGGATGGAGTTATCATAAGTGAGTGAGCACTTGTGCTAGGCAGCTTAGTGATTTCAACAAAGAGAAATTTTGTAATGGTGGAAAATCTAGCATAGGAGAGACGAAGCCATGGAGAGAAAATCGCACGAAAGTGTCTGTACAAGTTTTCTCTACTTGTACACAAGTTGCAAGAAGGCGAATCACATATGTACGTGGGTTGCAGTGGGCACAATCGTGTATGTACATAGGTTGCAGTAAGGTGAATCGTGTATATGCAGGTTGAAGTTGGCACATTCGTGTATGTATGTGGGTTGTAGTAAGGTGAATCACATACAACAATACAAGGTTTTATGGGCAAAGGTAGATCCATACAGGCTGACGTCAACAACAATACAAGTGACGTCAGCAAGCCATGCAAGTGGTCTGTAACAGATTTGTGGGCAAAGAAAATTTTCAAGGATTTGTTGAGGTTTAGTTTTTTTATATTTTGTGATCTTGGAGGACAAGGTTGTCCTTAGATTTTTGTGGATTTGTATTGGCTAGGAGGGCTGGTTTTTCCCCCATAATTTTTGAAATTAACAAGGTTACATAACATAAATTTGTATCTCATATGTGTGTTGATGATTCATCTTTGATCTTATTGTTTTAGCTGCATATATTTCCAGTCAATTTTCAGTGTAAAATTGTTCAGTGATAACAACTAGGGTTTACTGTTGGCTCACTAGAAATCAACTTTCAGTTTTGAAAATTAGTCACAGAGAGTTGCATGTGAAGATTGATATGGTATTAGAGCTTGGGATTTGAAGAGAAGGGAATCATCTTGAAACAAATTGTTGGCTACAACACTGGAAGAGTGTTGTTCTTGTTCTTGTTTTGGACAGGTCAAAATGGTGAAACCAATTTCTAAGCTTGAAAGGTAAGGGTTTTTCTTTTGTTGGAAGAAAATGACCTCAAGGAGTATGTTGAGAGTGTGGTTGCAGCTCCTACCGATCCGTAGGAATTGACAACACACAAGAAGAACGAAGTGAAGGCCAAGCAAATGTTGCTAGAATCCGTGAAGGATCACTTTATTCCTCACATTTCTGAGAAGACATCCGCCAAGGAGATATATGATGCTTTGGTGGGTCTATACCAAAATAAAAATACAAGCAAGATGCTACATTTGAAGCACCAACTTCAAATTTTCAGGATGATCAGTGAGGACACAATTGTCACCTACCTTATAAAGATCACTCAGATCCGAGATCAACTTCCAACTGTTGGCGAGACAGTGTAGGATGTTGAGTTGGTGAATGTAGCGTTGAGAGGTCTTCCCAGGTCTTGGGAACCATTTGTGTAGGGGATCTGTGCACAAGACAAGTTACCATACTTTGATAGACTATGGACTGATTGTATTCAAGAGGAGACTCGATTAGTGTCCAGGGATGATATGGACAGTATCGTGAAGAGAACCAGGCCCTTGTGGCCCACACTAGGAAGGGTAGATGAGGTTCTCCTACGAGAAGGGATTCTCCCGAGAGAGAAGCATCTCCAGAGCCAAGACGAAAGGATCTTAGTAAGATTAGATGTTTTGAGTGTCATGACTTTGAGCACTATGCTTCACAGTGTTCACACCGGAGGGGAAGAGGAAGAAGGCAACAAGCATCAACAAAAAAGTTTGATGAGGTTGCAGATAGGTTCCAGGGGGAGATCTTGTTGTCCATACAAGTTTTTGTACTTGTACGTGGGTGGAAGGAAGATGGATCACATATGTACACGGGTTGCAATGGACACAGTCGCGTATTTGCGCAGGGTGTAGTGAGGTGAATCGCGTATACACGAGGTTACAATAGGCACAGTCACGTATGTGCGTGGATTGTAGTAAGGTGTATCATGTACAACCTTACAAGGTTTTTTGGGAAGGGGAAAATCTGTACAGATTGACATCAACAACAGTACAGGTGCTTTGCAACAGATTTGCAGGCAAAGGAAATTTCCAGGGATTTGTTGAGGTTTGGCTTTCTGATATTTTGTGTTATTGGAGGACAAGGCTCTCCTCGGATTTTGGTGGATTTGTATTGGCTGGGAGGGCTGGTTTTGCCCTCACAATTTATGAAATTAACAAGGTTACAAAACATAAATTTGTGTTTCATATATGTGTAGATGATTCATCTATGATCTTGTTGTTTCCATTGCATATATTTTTAGTCAATAAATTTCAATATAAAATTGTTTAGTGATAACTAGAGTTTATTGTTAGCTCACTAGGAAGCAATTTTCAGATCTGAAAATTAGTCAAATAGAGTTGCATGTGAAATTTGACATGTATGAGTTTCCAAAAAGGTTAAGAAATGAAAATGTGGCTTCAATATTATAGGAAACTAAAAAATGCAATATTTAAATATACGAAAATATAAATAATTCAACATTTATTATTATTTTTTTAGATAGCAAAGTATCATGTAAAATACTAACATAAAAAAAACTAGAAGGATAGACACAAACAACAATTTAACAAAAAGGTCATGTATATCAACCTTATTTATTAAGCCATTATGAAAAATCAACACAAAATGTTGTCTACTAAAGATGATGAAGCCCATGAATCTTCTTGCTAAAAATGGTCTTAAAATTGCTCCTGATGTTCACAATCCCCTTGAAACGTAAAAACCCTTTATATTGTAGGAAAGCTATGGTTTTGGACGAAAGTATGAGAAATAAAAGAGACGAGGGCCTTTTTTACAAGAGATGGGGGGGTTTGAGTTTCTATTTTCTTTCAATTTGTGAAAATTTGTAAGATGAAATTATTATAATGTTAACAAGGGGTTTTATATCATTTAACATCTATTTTCTAAGGAATATTGGAATTTTCATCGTGTATAAGATTTGTATTTGACGTTTCGAGCATATAAAGTGAAGCTCATATTCAGGATGTTTGGATGAGAAAGTCGAGTGCAAGAAGGCAAAACACATGAATTAAATAACAATTTATCCCCCCAATTTCTAAGATAATAGTAAAAAACCAACCAGAAGTTTTATTTCCTTAGTGTTTGGATTGTTGATTTCCATGTTTCATTGATCTTCGACCCATCTTCTTTGTCTTAGGGGTTGTGTAAGATCCACAAAAACTGAATCATGCCTGTGCATGCAAAAAATGACCCCTTATAGGTTGAAAATGCAACAAAAACATGGGGAAATGTTTTGAGCTGCCTTTCCATTTTGAGATACAACACCCTAAAAAAATTCCCTGTTTCAAGCATGTTTAGAATGTATTTGTCACCGAAACATTTCCATGCTCCTAAATATGGGTGGATTCATGCAACAAATTTGAAAAACTATAACTTTTAGAACCATCTAATTCCTATTGCCATGCTCTGTTTGGGTCAACTTTCATTACTTATTATGAATTGCTAAACAAAGATATATCAAATTTACAAAGACTAATACAAATAATAATAATAATCATCTATTTAAAATTACGACTTAATTAAATGTCAAATAGTGACATATAAGACCCCTTGCTTGTGGAAAAAGGGATTCCAATTGAGCAACAATTTCAATGATAAAAAAATGAAACATCATTCCACCTACACAACCAGTACCTCGACCATCAAAGTATTAGAGAATTGGGAAAAATATGGTTAAATAAAAGCTTATTTTAGTCTTGAAACTTTTTATCAACCCATAACAAAGCAACAAGAAGGCATGGAAGCCTACTCCCTTTGTGACATGTTTCTTATCATACTCAAACAGTATCATAAGTGGGCAAAGGGATGTAATCAGACGAGTAAAATCCTAGTCTGCGTAAATTTTTCCTTGGAATCGCTTGTTTCTAATTTTCAAGAAAGCCTTTACAAATGAGCATTGACTATTTTCCGGGTCTTAAACTTTTTTCTTCATAAACTCCTTTCCTAATCTCTACGTTACAAATAGACATTGAATATTAGTCTATAAAATCCTTTCTTAATATGTATTTTATAATTGTTCGAATCCCAAATTAGATTTTGCTTCCACTGAAGCGGGACTGCTTGTCTGACAGAACAGAACGTTAGCAATTCAGGAACATAAAGGAAAGTTAAACCCAATAGGCTTGCTTTATATTCATCATTAGGTAAAAACAAAATGAGTGGGCTAACTCGGGAGCAATCTTCCCTACCGAGTTACTTTTCCGGTAGGTCTTCCGGCGACTCGTTTTTAAATTTTCGGCCAATCGAGAATTCTGATCGATTTTCTGAGCATCTGGGTTGGTTTAAAATAGGGCAAAACCCCTAGGGTGAGGTCCTGAAATGCATCGAACTTTAACCCATGCTAAACTCAGACTACCCCTGAAAATCTGGCCGGATTCAGGCCCGTTTTTTTTCCTGAAAAGCAGAACTCGAGAGGGAAGATTGCTCCCAAGTTAGCCTAGTCCTAAAAAAAGTATTGATGTCATGACTCATAAAAAAGTGTAAAACTCCAAACTCCCAACAAACTATAAACGCCACGATATCTTTCCATTAGCACGAAAGGGAAAGCTAGCCTTACAAATGCCAAGTAATAAGATATATTCCAGCCACATTTCATCAATTCTGATCATTAAAGGCATGTGGCAAAACCAATATGCTAATAAATGCAAAAATTAAGCATGTTACTTAAATATATGACAGAGAATTGAAGAACTACCAAATATTTTGGCTAGGCCAAGCATGCTAGAGTCAACTGGAATTAATGACCTACTTAAAAGTCTCGAAAACTCATCCTAGGATCTTCATTTTTACCACGCCCACGCCCTCTTCCTCTCCCTCGGCCTCTTCCACGACCACCACTCCTTCCTCTACCTCTGCCTGTTCTCTTGAAAAATGACTTACCGTGCTTCACCTCTACCATGGAGTGCAACAACTCATCACAGAGGACGCATGCTTTGTGTAAAGTGGCCCCATCCTTAAGTGGAGTGTCATTTTTATTGAAGTCTACTTCAAGAATGGTTGATCCACACTCATTACAATGTTCATCAGTAGTAACAATCCTATGAGAATTCTGAGGAAGGTAAACAAGGCAATTGCACTTATTACAATCTAGCCTCCATTTTGGAGCACTGACAGGATCAAGAAGTAATGTCCCATTACACTCTGGACAGGCACAAACACCCAGTTTAATCATGGAATGCCGACATGTAGGGTGTGGACAGAGACTGCAAGGCATGCCCCCACTTTTAGTTGTCTTTCCCATAGAAAGGCCACCAAAAAGAGTATCTAATCCTTCAAACGGAGGATTGTTGTAGCAATACGGACAAAGAGAATATGATTTTCCATCAGGTCCCAGTAAAGAAAACAACAACAGCTCAAAGTTATCCAAAGGGCATGTCAACTCTTTGTATAGCTGCAAAGAGTTACAAATGCATCAGATACAGAATTTAAATTGCATATTTGAAGTTGATTTAGATTTTAGTCAAAAAAATCTATTTACAGACTTGTGCTTGCTCGGAACTTGAATGGATTGCCTATGCAGATTCTCACCTTGATAGTGCCGTTTTGAGGAAGAGCATAGACCTCTTCACAGGTAGCACAGTACAAGCGCGAGGGTCGGATGGAAACATATTTCATGTAGCGACTGCATTTACCGCATTTGCTCAGTAAACGCCCAGACTCAGCTAAAGGAGAGAACTGTGCTTCAAATAGGCTATCCATTTTCTCTATCTGCAATGAAATGCAAGCATTAGGATATAGCATGCCACACCAAAAAACATTAAGAACAAATGGGGATATCCCAGGCAGTTGAAAGTCCTATTAAAGTTTCATTCCAGACAATCTAGTCCATGCTACAAATAAGAATATATGATTACATCACAACTAAGTAACCCCAATCATATTGCAGCTATGTAGTGTGCAACAAAGAGATGAGTTGTTGAATCTCATATTCAAATAAACACAGATAATTTGGAGTGTCCATGCAATATACGTATAAATTGATTCAATCTTGCACCTTAGATTCCGAATTTGAAATAAACATAAGATACATCGATGATTGAAGTGAGTTCATACAAGGTGTGCATTAACTAGCAGTTCACCAAAAGTAAAGCCAACATTGAGAAAACTCATGCAACATGCTCTTAACTTTGACACACTGAACAAGGGGATATGAAAAACTAAAGTTAACAAGAAGTCAAAACACTTGCAGCAGCATTTTGCAATAGCTGCTAAATATATTGGCATGAAAATTGCCAATATTTGACCCAAGGCATTTGAAATCAGTTTTGCACAGAAAATGGCTAGACAACATGCTTTATATTTCCACTTGGTCGTATTAATTTTGCAAGTCCTAACATTGGGAAATCTATGCTAACTTTGTGGGCAAGCTATGGCAGAAGAGTACCCAATTTACAAAAACTTGCCATTTAGGTGCTTAGCCAAACACATAGCTCTTCGGGGTGCGAGAGCAACTGTAGTGTGTTTGAAAAAAATATATAACAAGAAGCGCAACATGTTAAAAAATTTCAAATTGAATTTTTAATTCATTACAAATTATAATTTATACCCCATCACTCTCTAATTTATGTATTATAATTTATGACCCTCATACAAGTTAGAATCCTAGCACCTTAATGGCATGGTCTATGTCTACTACAATCTCCAGTTGCGGGTGAAGCAGCATGAGAAAACACATAACGTGGAGGCCATTTCTTTGAATGGGATTGACACCACCACTGCATAGAGGGTGCAAATAGAGAGATCTATCATGGGACGCCCCTAAGTAGTTAGGGAGGATGCACCAAAGGAGGTGGCAAGGAAGTTGTGGTAGAGGAGGATGCTCTGGTGCAGACACCTTTACATGAGGTGGATATTGACACTGGGAGTGCACCAACACCTTTACAAACAATGACATAGACATAGACACATGGAGTTAGACTTAGAAGAGGGTGTCAAACTCCAACTTCAACACTAGGGCCTCCTTCTAGAGAAAGGGCCATTACCTTTACCCATAAAAGGGGTGGAGGGAATCAATAGTTGATTTATCTATTTTCATTGTGGATGACTCGTGACATGAGATACAATTATTATATTTTTTGATGATATTTCGAGGCTCTTAGACAAGGTTCAGTGTTGATGTGTGATGTATCAATAGACATCTTATATATCAGTTTTCCTTTCATATTTGTGTGGCAATGCATTTATTTGATGTAGTTTTTGCTTTAGATGTTTAAAAATTTACAGTCTTTCGCCAAGTCTCCGGGACGAGGGGACACAGGTGTGGGGAGATGCATAGGGAGGACGTGTGGAAGCACCCCCAAATTTTAGGGAAATGGGGGACGAAGTGTTGATGATTACAGCTGCGTGAGACATCCTCCAAGACACAAACTGAGTGAGTCGGCCTGTGAGAGAGCCCATGAGTTGGGTGTGCCCATGAGATGGGTGTGTCATTCTCTCTGAGACAGAGATGGAACGTTGTGTGCCCTTGAGTAGGGAAGATGCCCATGAGATGGGTGTGTCGTTTGAGATGAAACGATGTGTACCCTTGTGAGGGTTGAAGGAGCCCATGTGATGGGTTTACTACTCTCCTCTGTGTAGAGAGTTGAGACAATGTGGTACTCCAGATGATTCTCCTGTGAGACTCAGTGATACAGAGATCTATTGAGTAGGACGTCCCTGTGGCTGAGCACCGGTGGACGTGATCCTAGTGGTTGAGCACTAGTGAGTGTGTGTCCAGATTATTCTCCTGTGAGACTCAGTGAGATAGAGATCTGTTAAGTTGGACGTCCTTGTGGCTGAGCACAGGTGGACATACCCCTAGTGACTGAGCACTAGTGGGTGTGTGAGATCCCTTCCTATATTGTTTAAGAGTTGGATTTACTTGTAACCCTAATTGTGATGTAAAGGGTACGGGTCGGCCCCACCATAAAGTGAAAGATAATTAATATGGTAATTATTAATTATATTCTGAGTTATTGAGGTCGGCCCTGTTGTGCCAATAGACACCATTTTTTATGCGTCAAGTCTAGTATAGAAGAGGTGATTTCCCCATTGAGGAAACACAACACATGTGATTCTGAAAATTTCAGCAAGTACAAGTTCTAGGGCTTGTTATCCCCACTTTTTAGGGATAACTAGGAGATCATGTCTCGAGGCCCACGAGTCCTAGACATGGAGTACCGAGAGCAGGATTGACCTGAGCATGGCCCTAGAGGGCCCATCTTTTTTTCTCCCATCATTTTTTGTATTGACAACAGCAACAGCATCCATTACCATTGGATTGGTCCTGTATCAGAAGAGGTTCTTGCTCCATGCGGTAATTGGTCCAGGTATCATGGTATGTGTCACTTTTGATCATTGAAACCTTTAAATATATGCATCTGATTCCTCTTATCTCTAACAACTGCTTGGATCTTACATTTGCTCACTTGACCATGTTTGGGGGGATTGACAAGGTGCCCTAGCAAGCCTATGACTGTAGGTTTTGGTTTGCCACTGGGGGGATTTCTGAAAAGCCATCGTCCGCTCCCATCATAGCACCACTCTTACATCTTGTTTCCCGCTCACCTATCCCATTCCCCTTGTCCAGGCATTGGGTTGACCTATTTCATTACTGCACCTTACCTCGTGGAAGAAGGGGCTAAAGGCCCAGAAGGTAAAAGCAAGCTGGTAAAAGATAAAAGCCTAAAAATGAACCTCGAGATGCTTTGCCCAGGGATCCCTGAGAAAGCAATAAAAAGCTTCTTAGCAAGAAACAAGAGGGACCCGAAAAAATAATAAAACAAGACCTAATCAGAGGATAGGGGGTCTCATCACGAGCCAGACTATTAGGTCCATGGGTACCTAGTAGTATGACATTGCCACCAGCTAGTTACCACGCCAGGGCAGTGACTCTTGGTTGCATGGCCAAGGGAAAGGGGGTCTCATCACGAGCCAACCTTCTCATCTCTGCGAAAGTACTTGTGGGTTAACGTTGTCAGCTCTGGTCACCATGCCAAGGTAGTGTCCCCTGATTAGCTTTTGAACAAAAAAGCAAATAAAAGAATAAAAAGAATAAAGGCAAGAATCGGCTTGGAAAAAATGCATCCATGACAGGGACAGCTCGCCTTCTACAAAGGCACCCTTGGCCATCATTGAACCCACATGCTTGGACATCCCCTAAGCACACCACCCACTTACATGGCTTGGAAGAGGGCTTTCTGGGAACTTTCCTTTTCCTGTGGACACTAGCCCAATAGGACGCCTTGTCTTTTTCCCCAGACTTGTATTGTAGGCTTGTGTAACGTCTTTGAGCTATTGACTGATGTATTAGGGATTTTATGCATGTGTTAAATAATATTAATGATGAAATGTGATTGACATTGCTATGATCCCTATGACGAATGAGCCCATGGAGGGTGTAGCCTTTGATGTGCAGGACCATACCCGACGGACAGGTACCACTTGGACCGATACACATGGGGAGATGATCAGTTCGAACCTCCATGGGCCTGAAGAGCCCATCAGATGGATGCTGAGACCCGACCATGGGGCAGAGATGAGACAGAGATGGATCGATGTCTTGCAAAGAAGAAGAAGAGGACGTTCCACCAGAGGCACCCCGGCAGAGCTTGACCTAGGGGGATTTGCCCTTTTTCAGTGGAACGTTGGCCTTGGAAGGCCTAGGACATCACCCATCATAGCCATGATGTCATCCAGCAGTATGGACGTTTTGGGAGGCAGACTGGGCAGTATTGGCATGTGTGACAGGTTGGAGAAGCCTAAGGAGGGCTAACGTTTTGCTCCAGGATGCCCATTTTCCCTAGAAGGGGCTAACGCCTCCCTTAGAGGGGCTTCTTATCTCTTTATAGCTCAATTAGGTTTTAAATTTGACAATTTAATGTAAAAACAATATGATTTGATATTTTGGCCTTGTCGTCCTTTTACCTGACCTAAAATGTAAAATTAGGTCAAGGTTTTGTATAAATGAGGGATTTTCACTCTCATTTTATGATCACAACTTACTCACTCATTAGTGACGTCTGAAATTGGCGCCCTATCTTGGGTTATTGGATAATTTGGTGATGCGCACTTGTTGAAGGAAGGTTATTTTGGCATATTTTGGTTTCTCTCTTGAAGGAAGGTGTTACAACTAGGGTTTGCACATTTATTTCTTGGTGAATTGTAAGTATTTTTCTGCAAAACTTCTTGAATG
>JASDQU010099747.1:284579-305763 GCA_032191745.1 Picea mariana
AAGGTGTTACAACTAGGGTTTGCACATTTATTTCTTGGTGAATTGTAAGTATTTTTCTGCAAAACTTCTTGAATGAATGGTTGTAGTTTAATTTCTTGCATGTATTTATGATTATTGTTGAACAAAAACCCTAGGTGACAAGCACACAAGTAGGTCCTTGTCTCATGTCCCCTAACAGAGAGATTTTCAGCCATTGATAGAGAAAAGAGAGCCTGGTCGTAGCTACACCCTCTTCTTCTCTTCATTTATTGCTAGCTGTACTATTTTTGAAGCCAAAAAGAGAGACGTCCCTAGCCTAGGTTTACTACACTAGGGCCGTACTCTTTCTAGGGTTTGTTGAAAGGCCTTGTTGTAGCAACACCTCCCTCTTCAAACCCTCTTGTTTTGGTTATATTTTGTTATTATTGAGCTAGTAGTTTGTCGGGAAGGAGGAGAGAGCACGAGGCCTTACTTTAGCAACACCAGAGTGAGCCTCTCTCCCCTAGGGTTCCGATTTTGAGGCCCTGCTTTAGCAGCACCTCAAAACTTTTCCCTCTAGTCCTTGAAATCTTGCCTCCTTCAACATGTGTGTCCTTCACTTATGACTCCATTAAACCCTAAGGCACTGATCTAGAAGTCCTCCAACGTTGAAGTGAAATTGGTCAAACAACTCTCAAACTGTTTCAATCTCAAACCCTAACTACACTAACCCTAGCTCTAGCTAACCCTACTAACCCTAGTTGCTAACGTCATCATTGATTATTACATCTTTATTGCAGCAATGTTTTGTCTTTTGAGCAATTGAATGGTGATTTAGGCATAAGTTAATTGAAGTGTTGGTTTATTACATTGAATGCCACATCATTTTAATAATTATTGATGAAGTGATGATTTTTATTGCTATTGATAAACATTGACTACGTCAATATTTATATTCAAATTGCTTATAAGTTCATCAGATAGTTCTTGATTGATATGAAGTACTAACCCATTGAAATAGCTTGCACGTATCAGTTCGCTGTTGTCTTGTTCCAGGCAGGTACACTTCTTTGGGTTTTACTTTATTATTGGTTGTTTAGCTGGGAACATCTGATTGGTGGTGATCTGTGAAGGGGGGGAACTTATCTTTATCCTATCAACCTTTGCCTCTTCAAACCCCAAGTCACCGGGGACGTCTCCCCTGGGCCTAACCTCCCTAAAGAGAAAGAACCTCCCCATCGCGGTGACATTGGGTGGGATAGGTTCCTGTTACGCCAGTTTGGCCTTCCATCTCATAGCCTTTTATCCTAGCTACAAACTGTGCGATAACATTTTGGCGCCATTGCCGGGGAACACTGAGTCAAACCTTCCTCAGACGACAACTTTTTGGTAAGCCTTGCCTCAGAGACTATTTTCTTACAAGCTTACCTGGCGACTCCACTAGGGTGTTTTCCCTTTTCTTTGGTAGTTTCAAGTAAACTATCTAGCGACTCCACAAACCAAAAGGAGGTTCAATAATCCTCCTTTGTCTTTCAAAAGGAAGCCTCCCAAGAACTCTCCTGTTGTCAAATCACTCTTCGGGAAAAGCCTTCCTTTAAGAACCATGTCTAGCTCTCAGACCGCTACAACGAACCCAGCCAACAATCAAAGACAATGGTCATCTACTCTTTTCAAACCGTTAGACATGTCAGCCATACCAGGGTACCCTCGGCAAATGCCACCTAAGTATGAGAAGTGGTTGCCTAAATTCACTGGTACTGATGCAATTAGTGCTGAAGAGCACATGAGCATCTTTTGGGCGTTTTTTCAACTTCATCCCATTAGTGATGATGTTGAAGACTTAGTCATGAAGTTGTTCTCCGCTACTCTTTATGATGCCTCAAGGCGTTGGTACCTGAGCCTTCCCGATGGAAGCATCAAAACCATGGACAAACTTGAAGAGGCCTTTCTCAAAAGATGGAGTGTCAAAGAAGACCCTAACATGCTCCTCACCCGACTGAATAACCTTGCCAAATATGAAAATGAGTCCATTCGGGAGTTCCATACTAGATTTGAAACTTTGCTGCAAAGGATCCTTGCAAGCCATCATCCAAAAGATGATTACCTCGTCCACGTTTACACCAGATCTTTCAATGGCCAACTAGGGTATCTTCTCAAAGATAAAAACCCCCAATCCATTCAGGAAGCCCAAGAGCTCGCTACTAAAATAGAGGGGAACCCCCTTTCATCCAAGATTGAGCCTTTTGCTAATCCAAGGGGGAGAATAGACACCAAACCAAAAATAGTTCACAACACTGAGCCTACTTCAAACCTGTGTGCCAGTATCGCCAAGCTGCAAGCCTCTATGGATGGTATCATAAAAAATCAAGAGCAGATGTTGAGTAGGATTGTCAACTTGGAAAGATCTTAGACCCAAGCACACAGGGTCCCGTACAAAGGGCAATTCCAGAAGGGAAGCCAATTTTATAAACCAAAGAATAGGCAAGAAGTTCCAAACACCTTGGCCCTTGCAAACGTTGTTGATGAAAATCCTTGGTGCCTAGAATGCAGTGAAGCACATTGGGAGCATGAGTGTCCTTACAATAATGACCATCAACAAGTCAACAACATGGACCATTTCATGGAGTTTCCTCAAATAAATATCACCGATGCAGAACATCAGGAAGCCGTGAAAGAAGCAGCCAGGTCAGCAAGGATGGCGGTAATAAACAACCTAGACCAGGAATCACGAGAGAAGCTAAAGAAACAAGAATTTCAGGTGTACCGAAGAAAGAAGTTGAACCAACCCACTGCTGACCAGGAAAAGCCCTCACCGGCGGAGGTACTTCCCAAGACATCCAAGGCTGGGAACGTTGACCTAAACTTTGACCTTGAAGGGGCTTTATCAAAGATGCATGTAAACATCCCCCTAAGAGAAGCAATTAAGATCCCGTCTGGGATCAAATGAACCCATGGACCCCCCTACTATGCTGCAAGCTGATCACTTCAGGGTCCAATATGGTGAGAACCCTATGATGTCACTTAAAGTCATGCGACAAGTGGATTTGAAGGTCACACGGCCTTATAGAAATGTATGTGGCTTCGAATCTAAAGCCATACCCACACACAGGGTGGTTGAGAATGTGGAAGTTTGCCTAAAGGAGTACCCAGAGAAGATAGTCCACATTGACATCGTGGTAGTTGATGTCCCAGATGTGTGGGGAATGTTGTTATCTAGGAAATTTGTTGCAATGTTGGGTGGCACCCTTGAGATGGAACTCACATTTTTGGAATTGCCTTTGAAAAATGGAACGATAGACCATCTCCTCAATGTGCCAATAACTAGAGACCATGTGCAAGACATTACTCACCCCGTCA
This sequence comes from Picea mariana, assembly GCA_032191745.1. NCBI lineage: Eukaryota > Viridiplantae > Streptophyta > Pinopsida > Pinales > Pinaceae > Picea > Picea mariana. The sequence continues at coordinate 287,895 of JASDQU010099747.1, forward strand.
ATAATGACAAAGCACAAGACGAGATGATACAAACCCTTCAAAAGTATTATCCAAAAGATATGCCCTTTGCAACGGAAGAGGACTTTGATCAGATCAAATGGCCCAAGAAAGAAGAATACTAACAACTCCTAGATGAATTCAAGAGCAAAGAGATTGGAACGGTGAAGATATTAAAGAAAGTTGAAGATGACGTACAAATCTGCCCATCCCAACAGGAAGTGTTTACAGCAGAAGCCCACCCTCCTCCCTCAGCACAATACACTAGGGTTGTCCAAGGGACGACCAAATACAAAGTCAGAAAGTACAAGGAAAGAGACATGGTATGAATGTGGGATACCCAAAAAGGAGAGCCAACTAATGTAAAAGGAAGCGCTTAGTCATGGCTCGGACCCTTCAAAGCTGGAATGGAATCAGTTGACGACTCATATTACTTGTCCACTTTGGAGGGAAGAAGGCGCCCATTACATATTAGCGGGCACCTCCTCAAACCCCACCAAGGTGGGGGGACCTGACTTCACAGGTAAGTGCAGGTAAGTAGGCATTTTGCAATCGTGTATTATATCATTTGCATTGCATGTTAGTTTGTTTGTATATTCACACTTATTGATTGTTTTCTTACAGTCTATATATATATATATATATATATATATATATATATATATATATATCTGTGTGTGTATGCTGGGGTGGCATTACCGCCCCAATTTTATTACTAATACTTCTATCGAGATTGAGCAGGACTGCAGGTTATGCCAGAGATGCTGAGGTTCTCATGCGCTCTACGGTGAGCACATGTCCCCGAGTTGGAGATAGATGTTATCCCCACTTTTTAGGGATAACTAGGAGATCATGTCTTGAGGCCCACGGGTCCTAGACATGGAGTACCAAGAGCAGGGTTGACCTGAGCATGGCCCTGGAGGGCCCATCTTTTTTTCTCCCATCATTTTTTGTCTTGACAGCAGCAGCAGCATCCATTACCATCGGATCGGTCCTGTATCAGAAGAGGTTCTTGCTCCATGAGTTAATTGGTCCAGGATCATGGCCTGTGTCACTTTTGATCATTGAAACCTCTAAATATATGCATCTAATTCCTCTTATCTCTAACAACTGCTGGGATCTTACATTTGCTCACTTGACCATGTTTGGGGGGATTGACAGGGTGCACTAGCAAGCCTGTGTCTGTAGGTTTTGGTTTGCCACTGGAGGGATTTCTGAAAAGCCATTGTCTGCTCCCATCATAGCACCACTCTTACATCTTGTTTCCCACTCACCTATCCCATTCCCCTTGTTCAGGCATTGGGTTGAACTATTTCAGGACTGCACCTTACCTCATGGGAAGAAGGGGCTAAAGGCCCAGAAGGTAAAAGCAAGCTGGTAAAAGATAAAAGCCTAAAAATGAACCTCGAGATGCTTCGCCCAAGGATCCCCGAGAAAGCAATAAAAAGATTCTCAGCAAGAAACAAGAGGGACCCGAAAAAATAATAAAACAAAACCTAATCAGAGGATAATGGGTCTCATCACGAGCCAGCCTATTAGGTCCATGCGTACCTGGCAGTATGACATTACCACCAGCTGGTTACCACGCCAGGGCAGTGACTCTTGGTTGCATGGCCAAGGGAAAGGGGGTCTCATCACGAGCCAACCTTCTCATCTCTGCGAAAGTACTTGTGGTTAACGTTGTCAGCTCTGGCCACCATGCCAAGGCAGTGTCCCCTGATTAGCTTTTGAACAAAAAAACAAATAAAAGAATAAAAAGAATAAAGGCAAGAATGGGCTTGGAAAAAATGCATCTATGAAAGGGACAGCTCGCCTTCTACAAAGGCACCCACAAGTAACATCTTTGCACCCTTCGCCATCATTGCACCCACATGCTTGGACATCCCCGGACCACACCACCCACTTACATGGCTTGGAAGAGGTCTTTCTGGGAACTTTCCTTTTCCTGTGGACACTAGCCCAATAGGACGCCTTGTCTTTTTCCCCAGACTTGTATTGTAGGCTTCTGTAACGTCTTTGAGCTATTGACTGATGTATTGGGGATTTTATGCATGTGTTTAATAATATTAATGATGAAATGTGATTGACATTGCTATGATCCCTGTGACTAATGAGCCCATGGAGGGCGTAGCCTTTGATGTGCAGGACCATACCTGACAGACAGGTACCATTTGGACCAGTACACATGGGGAGATGATCAGTTTGGACCTCCATGGGTCTGAAGAGCCCATCAGATGGATGCTGAGACCCCACCATGAGGCAGAGACGAGACAGAGATGGATCGGTGTCTTGCACCGGAGAAGAAGAGGATGTTCCACTAGAGGCACCCCGACAGAGCTTGACCTAGGGGGATTTGCCCTTTTTCAATGGAATGTTGGCCTTGGAAGGCCTAGGACATCACCCATCATAGTCATGTTGTCATCTAGCAGTATGGACGTCTTGGGAGGCAGATTGGGCAGTATTGGCACGTGTGGCAGGTTGGAGAAGCCCAAGGAGGGCTAACGTTTTGCTCCAGGATGCCCATTTGCCCTAGAAGGGGCTAACGCCTCCCTTGGAGGGGCTTCTTATCTCTTTATAGCTCAATTAGGTTTTAAATTTGACAATTTAATGTAAAAACAGTATGATTTGATATTTTGGCCTTGTCGACCTTTTACCTGACCTAAAATGTAAAATTAGGTCAAGGTTTTGTATAAATGAGGGATTTTCACTCTCATTTTATGATCACAACTTACTCACTCATTAGTGAGGTCTGAAATTGGCAACCTATCTTGGGTTATTGGATAATTTGGTGATGCGCACTTATTGAAGGAAGGCTATTTTGGCATATTTTGGTTTCTCTCTTGAAGGAAGGTGTTACAACTAGGGTTTGCACATTTATTTCTTGGTGAATTGTAAGTATTTTTCTGCAGAACTTATTGAATGAATGTTTGTAGTTTAATTTCTTGCATGTATTTATGATTATTGCTGAACAAAAACCGTAGGTGACAAGCACACAAGTAGGTCCTTGTCTCATGTCCCCTAATAGAGAGATTTTCAGCCATTGATAGAGAAAAGAGAGCCTAGCCGTAGCTACACCCTCTTCTTCTCTTCATTTATTGCTAGCCGTACTATTTTTGAAGCCAAGAAGAGTGAGACGTCCCTGGCCTAGGTTTACTACACTAGGGCCGTACTCTTTCTAGGGTTTGTTGAAAGGCCTTGTTGTAGCAACACCTCCCTCTTCAAACCCTCTTGTTTTGGTTATATTTTGTTATTATTGAGCTAGTCGTTTGCCGAGAAGGAGGAGAGAGCACGAGGCCTTGCTTTAGCAACACCGGAGTGAGCCTGTCTCCCCTAGGATTCCGATTTTGAGGCCCTGCTTTAGCAGCACCTCAAAACGTTTCCCTCTAGTCCTTGAAATCTTGCCTCCTTCAACCTGTGCGTCCTTCACTTATGACTCCATTAAACCCTAAAGCACTGATCTAGAAGTCCTCCAACGTTGAAGTGAAATTGGTCAAACAACTCTCAAACTCTTTCAATCTCAAACCCTAACTACACTAACCCTAGCTCTAGCTAACCCTACTAACCCTAGTTGTTGACGTCATCATTGGTTATTACATCTTTATTGCAGCAACGTTTTTGTCTTTTGAGCAATTGAATGGTGATTTAGGCATAAGTTAATTGAAGTGTTGGTTTATTACATTGAATGCCACATCATTTTAATGATTATTGATGAAGTGATATGATTTTTATTGCTATTGATAAACATTGACTCCGTCAATATTTATATTCAAATTGCTTATAAGTTCATCAAATAGTTCATGATTGATATGAAGTACTAACCCATTGAAATAGCTTGCACGTATCAGTTCGTTGTTGTCTTGTTCCAGGCCGGTACACTTCTTTGGGTTTTACTTTATTATTGGTTGTTTAGCCGGGAACATCTGATTGGTGGTGATCTGTGAAGGGGGAAACTTATCTTTATCCTATCAACCTTTGCCTCTTCAAAACCCCAGGTCATCGTGGACATCTCCCCTGGGCCTAACCTCCCTAAAGAGAAAGAACCTCCCCATGGTGGTGACATTGGGTGGGATAGGTTCCTATTACGCCAGTTTGGCCTTCTATCTCATATCCTTTTATCCTAGCTACAAAATGTGCGATAACAGGGCCGAAGTGCGCACCTCTCTTGGGCACTAGCCTTCTTGGTTTTTGAGAGCACCCTTTTGTGTGCTAGGTCTATGGTGTGGGAGGTCTTTCTCTTGAGAATACAGTAAAGTATTGGCTAGGTTTTCTTCCCTTGTTGAGAAGGGTTTCCCAGGATATTTCTTGTGTTCTTGTGCATGGTATTTCTTCTTGTGATCTTGGTTATTGCAATAAATTGTTAATGGTGTAGTTGCATTTGTCTATGGTTCAAGTACATGCTAAAATTGAAATAAACCTCATGCTTGAGCCTAGCATAGTGAAAATTCAACAAGAAAGACGTCACATATATAATATAAATAATTTTAAAATATAAAATATAAAATTTTAAAAATAAAAATAATAATGATAAAATCTCAACAATAACAATTCAATGTTCATCCTATGCAAATTCATCAGTAAGTATTTCAATATCTGTTCAATGGATCTCTTGCTTCCAAAATCTTCTCTGCATCTAAGAAAGGTCATCTAGGAGGGAAAGATCCTCCCGCAGCTACCAAAACATCAACACTCCCTCTTAGCTAGGGAGGCATCTTTCACGATGCCTTCATCTGGTAGTCCATGGACTACTCTGCAATCTGCTAGCAGACACACAACTGCTACAATGTCTTCGGTAGCTCGAATCATCAACACAGTCTCTGTTATCAAACTGTAGCACATACAACTACATCCAAACGATCTAGTAATCTCCATGACAATCAGCTAGTAGCACACAACTACTACAATGTCATCTAATAGATCACAACTACTGTCTAGTGACACACAGTCACTGCCAGTGGACCACATCCACTGTAGTAGCACACAGCTACTGTCTAGAGACACACTGTCTCCGCCAGTGGAACACATCCACCGAAGTAAGCACACAACTACTGTCCAGAGTCACACAGCCTTCGTCAGTGGAACACATCCACCGAAGTAGCACACACCGATTGTCCAGAGTCACACGACCTCCGCCAATGGAACACATCCACCGAAGTAGCACACAATCACTGTCCGGAGTCACACAACCTCCACCATAGTCTTGCGACTATGTGTGTGATGTTTCTTCTCTCAGCAGGTCTGAAAGTGCATTACCCCCTCAATCACATCACGTGACTGATCCAGGGAACCCTTGGCTAGAGGGGTTAGTCGGCATGAGAAGAAACAACACACCTCCCTCTCAACAAGGGTGGACATTTGGCAACACTCCAAGCATGTCCCTGAAGCACTCATACTTCACTCTTAACAAGGGTTTGGTGAGGATGTCTGTTATCTGCTCGTCTGTGGATATGTACTGGAGCTCCACAGCTCCTCTCTGCACCATGTCCCGAATGTAATGATATTTGATCTCTAAATGCTTAGACCTGTCATGGAATACAGGGTTCTTGGTAAGCTTCACGCAACTTTGATTGTCACAATGTATCAAAGTTGGCTCCTATTATCGCAGAATTTGTACTTGCCCAAAGCCCAAGGCAAGTGGATGTAAGATCAACGTAATAGGGGGTGACCTATCACTGTCACCTTAATAGGAAAACCCTTTATGTTTAAGAGTATATCAAAGTTACCCTAGGGGAGACGTCCCCAGTGACCTAAAGGGATGATAAAGCTAAGGAAAGAAAGCAAGAAAGCCCCCTCTCACTGGTCACTCAAGTCAAAAAGTTCTCAAGGTCTTTAAGAGATGAAGCAACAGTAGAAAATAGAGTGTACCTTCCCAGAACAAGACAACAAAGAAATATGGCAGCTTTCAAGTACAAAAATTGATGTTAGTGCTTCTTAAGACCACGAACCTTCAAAAAAAAGGCTATCTCATATAAAATTGCAGCAATGTAAGAATTTACAACAGCAATGAGTATTTTGTAACAGCCACAAAGAATATGCCTTGAAATTGCTTGAAAAAGACAAGAAAATAATGCTTTAACTAGGCAGAATGATAACAAATTGTCGCAAGCAAATTTGGCAATGCCTAGCTAGCATTAAATGTCACTTTTGCAAAGAATTTGCTGCAGTTAGATGGCTATAGCAATATTTTGCAACAACAGCAAATTCTAGTGCTCAAAATTGCAAGGAAACACCATGTAAACTTAGCATTTGTCTAGTAGACTGATTCGTAATTGTCACAAGCAATTTTGGGATGAGCTAGGTGCAGGTCTTGTAAGTAAATGCAGCAAATTAGCCTGAATTAGTATGGCTGTAGAAATGATTTGCAACAACAGCAAGTTAACTAATGAATTAGTCTAGTTTACGATTAGTAGGGGTTAGCAAAAGCTTCAAGGAGAAAGGTTTGAGTGTTTGTTTCATCAATCATTCACTATAGTGAGTAGACTAGTGCCTTTTAGGGTTTATGGAGTCAACATTAGCAGCGACAAAGCTTGGAGAAAAGTAGCAATGATAATACTTTGTCAAAGGAGAAGGGATGGATGGAGGAGGTGTTGGTAGCCCAAGGCGTCAAGCATCCAAATCCTAAAGACAAATTTGCTAGAGAGTAAGGAATCTTAGGCCCTAGCGAATTTTCCTTCCTTAGACTATTAAAACAATGTATGCACTAGGCAATTATAGTGAAACTACTAGAGTGCTAGCACTTTAGGGCTCTAGTAGCCACTTCTAAACAAAGTGTACCTGAGAAATTTAGGCAAGTAGAAAACTACAAAGAGAAAGAAGTAACTTATGTTTCTCTCCTAGGGTTTAAGCAAGCAATTTCATAATCTTTAGCATGAAACAAGTAAAATTTACCACAAGCATTCATTAACATAAACAAATTGCAGATTTTCCACTTACTTCACCAAGAATAATCAAGCCAAACCCTAGCTGAAGATCTTCCACCATGAAAAATAGCCAAGATACACCAAAATATGCCTCTCCAAGAAGTTGCGCATTAGTTATTGTAATGTTCCCAAGCCAATTTTTTCGCTTGGGGACACTAGCTAACCCCTAAATCAACTGTTGACTATTTTTGTTTGTAGGTTTGGCCACTTATATTCCAGCCTTAGGGTTTATTCAGTTATTTAGTGTAGTTTTATCAAGTTATATTCAACACAATGCAAGATCAATACACAAGATGAACCACAAGCACAGATCTGACCTTTTATTAAGAGAAATAAGAACCCGATACAATATAGAAGCAGATCTGGAATAACTTCAGATAGCTCCAAGATAAAGATATGAGCTGTTACAAAATGCTCCCGAAAATACAAGACAAGCCTCCCAAAGGCTGAATGCAAGATGAATGATCCAATACAAAATCTAGGGTTTGGCTTAACCCTCAAGCTGCTGGCACGTCCTGCTGAGATAATATGAAGACCAAGGATTCAACCCTCCTGAAGAAGACTTCCAAATGCTACAGAACTCCACCAAGTGATAGATTAGGGAAAGGGAAGCCGCCTCCTGAAGTATGAAGCCCAAATACTAAATCCTCTTCCTCCAAATGTTGAAACCCTAATCTGTTGCGGCCCTCCTGAAACCCTGAAGTGCCAACAATTCGGCCTAGATGAATGAGGTCTCCAAAACACCTGAAATTCTCTAGGATGATAGATCGGGCAACCACAAGCCCCTAGAAGAAGTTTCAAGAACAGATCTGAGGTGGAGCCTCCTAGATCTGAGAATCACTGAATCACCAAGATGACCTCCTTCCTTCAAAACCATCCCAACCTGTAGATAACAATCCAGCCGTAGTAACTCTCCAGAAACACCTCCAAACTGATGAGCAAGGTCCTGCAAGCAAAACCCAAGTGCTAGAATCTCCCAAGGCTCTGTCAATAAGCTGGATCGAACTTCTCCTCAAGCAATGGTGCACCCTTGCTGGAAATCCCTGAATACTACGACCATGTTTCTCTCCTGAATCGATGAAGAAACCTGTGATGAATGTAGAATGGCGTGGGTGGAGTATTTCATCCCCGAGACCAAGCTTGGAACAAGTGAGTGGAATCTTTCACCAATGAGTTGCTCTCTAGGGTTTGTAAACTCAAAACCCTCAAAACTGTGTGCTCAAGAGCTCAACAAGCAAATACCAAAATATCCAAGATGAAGTGAAAGGTGCACCCTAGCCTTTCCTTTATACTTTCGTTCTGTTTCCCTGTTGAGTTAGTTTAACCCCTAGGTTCAACCCTAACTCAACCTCCAACGTTCTAATTCTTCATTGAGTTACTTTTTTCTCTTTTTCCCTTTTTCCTAAGTCAACTTCAAAATATAACATTAGTTTGGTTGACTTTTCCCCATGCTGTATGAGACTATGGTCTAGTGGGGATGCCTAGACCACTAAGTCTTCCCAGACCTCTTCATCAAGAGGTGGGGGACATTACAGTCTCCCCTGCTAGAAATTGCTTGTCCTCAAGCAATTCCAAACCTGTTTCTCGTACCACCTATTCATTCTCCCACCTGGCATCCTCAATGAGCAAGTCCTTCCATTTGATTAGATATTCTTTGATGCTTCTCTTACGACACTTCTTCTCCCGAACCTCCAATATCTCCTCTGGTACAAGAACCAGCTCACCCTCTTCATCTAGAGGTGGTAGTACTTCCAGTGGAGTGATGTGTTGGCCAATGGCCCTCTTCAGGCATGACACATGGAAGACATTATGTATCCTGCTACCCTATGGGAGCTCCAGCTCATAAGCTACGACCCTTACTTTCCTGATGATCTTGTAGGGCCCAAAGAAACGTGGTTGGAGCTTCTTTGCTCCACTTCATTTTATAGAAGCCTGCCAGTATGGTTGGAGCCTCAGATAGACTAAGTCACCAACCTCAAAAGTACGTTCAACCCTGTGTTTGTCTGCTTGGACCTTCTGCTGGTTCTGTGCCCTCTGTAAATGATCCTTCAACTCCCTGAGGATATACTGACCCTGCTGTACCCAATGCTGTACCATCGAGCCCTGCTATCACCAAAAGCAATCTCTACGAAGGAGAGTGGGTCATAACTGTACAACGCCTTGAATGGTATGGACATGTGATGGGTGGTGTTGTAGCAGTATTCCCCCAAATGTAACCATCTGACCCACGCTTTCTGCTGCCTAGCCACATAATTCCTGAGACAGCCTTCCACCCATTTTTTGACTATCTCGATCTTCCCGTCCGTCTGAGGATGATAGCTAGTACTAGGAGTCAAGGGTGTACCAACTAGCCTGAATAACTCCTTCCAGAAAGTACTCATGAACCTGAGTCACTATCATCATCAAACTGTCCCAAATCATCATCTATCGCTCCATCCTCACACATCTCATCATTACTGTCATAGTGTGCCTCAACAGTGTCCTCCTAATCCTTACCCCTACACCTATGATCTGGTACCCACAACCCCTTGCAACTGTAGCAAGGTTGCGTGCTCCTAATGGGTGTGGGGTTTCTCTGTTCTTCCCACCACCTAGCTGCTTCTTTTTTCTTTTCATCCGCTATGATGATCCCATGTAAAACATCCCATTTGCTCCAATCAGGCTTTCTAAAGGCTACATACTCCGGAAAGGTTATGAGAGCCCGATTTTCCTCACTAAGGCCAGAATATGTTATCTCCAAGCATGTCATCTCCAAGGCTATCTTATCCATTTCCTTCCAACAATCCATTTATCCCTATGAAAGACCCCTCAGGTTGGCAGGATTTAAGCTCTGATACCATTGTAATGATCCCAAGCCATTATGCCAGGATCATCACGGTTTTGGTGTCTTTTTAAAACTTTTGTTGAGTGAGGTATTTCGTCAAACACTTTGCTGACCCACTTGTTTACTTGTGTTTACTTGCTGAATGGCCTCTTGATTTCGGCTTTAGGGTTTATTGATGTGTTTACATGTGTGTTGCAGCAAATAACAAGAAGATATAACCATGGAACATACCTCAACCATATGCAATATGATAGACAACCCAAAACATCTCAAATCTGCTTTTATTCATGAAATAGAGAAACCTACTACAATGAAGATGTCGATCTAGAATGCTCAACAGATGGCTAAGAAGATAGACAATAGAGCTGCTACAAAATGCTCCAATAGAAGACTAAAATAAGCCTCCAATGGTTGGATATACAACGAAGACTGAATACAAGTAGATCTGGGCCGTAAGAAATCTAAACCCCCAAGCTGGAAGGTGCCACGCCCTGTTGGATAGCTAAAGCTCCTCAACAATTCGGCCCTGCTGCCAAATGTGTCCAATCACCCGAAGCAAGATGCCAAACAGTAGATCAGGTGATGGCAAGAACAAGCCAGGTGCCTGAATCTCCAAGATCCCTCTCAAACCATATGGATCTGAACCTCCTCCACTGTATGGTGCGCCCTCCTGGATGGATGAAACCCTAATAATTCGGCCTCTCTCCTAGAGACCTCCAACAACTCCACGAATCCACTAGAATGATAGGTCGAGGCACGACAATGAAAACCCAAGTGCTCAACTAGGCCAACTACCGACTAGATCCTTAGATCTAGCCACCCTCCAAATAATGGTGTGCCCTCCTCTTGGGAAATCGTCCCATTGTCAATACAAATGAATCCTCCACTGAAGTGCCTCCGAAAACAACTAAGAATGGTGCTAAGACACCTGCAAGAGAAACCCAATACCTGGAATTCCCAAAATCACCTCTCCTCAGCTAGGACGAATCCTCCCTCAATGAATGGTGCACCCCTCTTGCTAGAAACCCTAGCTGGTGCGCCCTCTCTCTCTCTCTGCCCCTGCAACTGATGTAGAATCTTCCTACAACTAAGTAGATATGGAACTAGAATGGTGTGGGAAAGTATTGCATCTCCGAGACCAAGCTTGGGACAAGCTAGGTGGAATCTTTCACCACCGAATCGTCCTCTAGGGTTTGTTAAGTCAAAACACTCAAAACCCCCAATGCTGGGCTCACTAGCTAGAAGCCAGATATCAAAATATGATCATACATGAATGAATGAGTAGAGGCCCTTGCCTTTCCTTTATACTTTTTGCTCTCCTTGTCCCTCCAAAGTGACTTTCATTTTATTAATATTTAATTAATTAATTAAATCACTTTAATTAATTAATTAACCTTTTTACCTCTGAAAAACACCTTATCTCTCCTTGTGGCTTCCTTGGCAACTGAAAGTCACTTCTCACCATCCCATCCTGTAGTGTTGCTTCTCCCGATTCCAATGAGCTATTACACTGAGAGGTTCCTCCAAGTAATGTTCCCAAAATGACCTCTTCAGTGAATTCAATTAGCTTATAGCTCAAAATAGTCAAAATCATGGAAATCGTCGGAATGCAACGGAACCAAAGCCAACCTGTGCGAAATGGCTCATAATGATGGAATATGATGAGCAATGCAAGATGGACCCCACAATGCCTCTCAATAACCCCTGTACTCGCTATAACCTCCATCTGGCTACTCTAGTCATCATAAACCTCTGCAATGTGATGATGTCCCACACTAGGGACATTTCGGTGCTCCCTGCTAGAAAATTGTTTGTCCTCAAGCTATAACCGAATCCCCTCAAGTATAATACTAGGAACCCATGTCCACCTATGGGATAAATAGTAGAACCCCTCCAAAGATAAGCAATCACACATGCTGCCCCCTGGGTTCCATATCAAGTCATGAACTACTAGCTCCTGGGACACATAGTCCTGCAATACATCAACTACGGAAGTCTCCTGCATATGACACATGGCCTCATCTCGGAACGAATCCATCCTCCAAGTCTCTACCAAGATCCAAACGACCTCCAACAACTGCTCATGCTGATGCACGAACGAGGTGCTGCAAGACCTCCGTGAGACACCCGCAAGCGATGCGCTCCTCTCAATACTGAAGCTCAATGGAAAGTTAGAGTAACTTTCCCCTGCAATGATACACTCTCCCCTGTCAGTTAGTGAAATGCTTAATTCTGCAATCCCTGGGTCCCATGCTAACCTCTTTCGAAGATCACCCTGTACTACTCTGACCATGACTGTCTGCCCCCTGCAGACATCCTGAATCCTCCTCTCCTGGGTCCTCCAGCTGAAATACCTGTGACCATTGGACCTGTTGTCCAAAAACTGTATCAGTGAAGACACCTCTGTAGAAAAAGTACCTGTCCAAACATCTCCATGCCCTATCATGATGATCAAGCAGAAGAAAAGGTCTCACCCCATAGGACAAGTACCTGCAAGCCCACTCCAAACCAACCCAAGGTGGAGTGTGCGGCTCCCTGGCGCAACCTGGGTCAACATGAACAACCTGCTAACAAAACGGACTATCGGGTCCCATGGCAAAATTGGAAGTTTATCACTTCCAATCTCCTCTAACTGCTCCTGTGTGAGACTAATCACTGTCAGAAGCCCTATGTGCTCATCTACTATCACCTGGCCCATGATGCTCTCTATCACACACCAAGTCTCAACTGGCTGCCTATGACAATCCATCTCTATCCCGCTGGATGCCGTAAAGATACTCATGTTAGGTGGCCTCGGCCTAGGCACTCCCCATGCCCTTTGCCACTGTCTATCTCTCCAAATGCTGATGTCCATGATAAAAGTAACGGGAAAAGGTAACAAAGGCGTTTGTAGCTGACTGTAGGGCTGAAAAATACCACCTACCTTGGTCAATCCCAAGGACTCGACCAAGAGCACGTCTACCTGTACCCCTGATAACTGCTCACCTGTAGCCATCACAAAACCCCAACCATCAAGTACAACCAGAAGTAACTCCTCCAACTGTTGGCATACCAATCTCCATCTCCCATCACCCATGCAACTGATGAAACGGTGAAGGTAAGATCTCATAACCATATGCTGCTACAAAGGAGTGGCATCTGCATGCTCCCCTAAGTGTGTCTCCTCCCTACAAGGCAGTACACCCCTCTGAATCCCACCATACATCTTGGCATGTACCTGTGAGCTATCACTCATCACTGTATGCTCCGGCATACTCATGTCGTCTCCCGTAGACTCATGCTACATCATAGATCCTGGGCATACTGCTAGATCAATCTCTACATGGAGGTCAACCGCTCTCAGAACACAAATGGAAGTGTTCTCCATCAACCGGTGCTCCTCTGCTAGATCACCAACATCCTCTATCAACGTGATTGACTGATACATCTGAGTGTCCACTAAGACAGATGAAGCGGGCCTCTAACGAATCTCCTCAAGTGACTCATCTGATCTAGACTCTGATTCTTGAAGGGTTGTTTGTGTGCCTCTCAAGAATCCTTGAGTGCTCTCCAACTCCTGAGTGAGTCGGTTCATCTCCAACTCCTGCTCCCTCAGAGCCTCATGATACATCTCACCAATCCTCAATAGGTAGTCCCTGTCAGTCAACAACTGCTGGTAATCGATCCTCATCATAGATACTCTCTCCCTGAGAGTATGAAAGTCATCCATGGCAAATCCCTCATCTGAACTACCATGTGCCACTAACGCTCTCCAACAGTAATCTGCCATCAATGCATATAGGTCATCACTACGCCTGGTGGCTGCCATGATCATATCCTCACTGACTCTCAACTGTGTTGCTAAGTGGTGTCACTCTTGATCATGGTCACGCTGAGGTGCCACCTCATATCCCTCACTGCTACTGTCAATCCTGCTAGTGTCAACTCTGGAGTCCCTAAGGACACTCTCTGCATAAGATAATGTGTTGAACTACCCATTGTCTACTGTGTTGTTGGGTTCTCCTGTAAGCCATTGGACCCCATCACTAGGTGTTATCACCCTGTATCCTGTATGAGCAGCCGCATCCTCCTGTGCACTCACCCTACTACTATCATCTGTGCCTGGATCCCATATAGCTGTGTCGAAACACGTGCTATGGTCATCCTGAATACTAAAAAGTGCATCCTCATCAATGCAGGTCGATCCTGGAAGTAAGTGCTCCATCAACCTGTCAGTCTCCACCATCTGCTCAACTAATCGAGTCTCCAAAATCTGTGACTCAATCTCCTCATGTTGATCTGTATGGGTAGGGTCAACTGTCTGAACTCCCTGTATCTCCTCCTGGATCGGTGGATCTACATGTCTGTGGTGTGCATCCCTCACACAAGGTTCCTCAATCATATATGACATGTCACTGACCTCCTCATGTGACGTGGCTATCAGGGGTGTCTGGAAGGATGACATATGTGTCACAGCCATCATAGGAGCAAAGGCTATAAAGTAGAAGGCCAAACTGGCGTAACAGGGACCTACCCCACCCAATGTCACCACAATGGGGAGGTCCTTTCTATTTAGGGAGGCTAGGCCCAAGGGAGACGTCCCTGGCAATCTGGGGTTTGAAAGGAAAGGCTCAAAGGATTAAGGCTAGTTTCCCCTTCACAGATTACCGCCCAAAGAGATAGTCAAATAAAGAATAACCACGAAGAAGGCACCTGCTTGCGAGACAAGACAACAATAAAACTAGTACGTGCAGTAATGGTTAATACTTCATAAATCAATGACTATCTAAAATCAATATATGAGCAAATACAGCAGTAAATATTGACGAAGTCAATGTTTGCAATAATAACAATGGCAATATGATGTCACTGGTCAATAAATACTGGAACAATATAGCATTCAATGAATATGATCACTCCTTGAACCAAACCAATGCATTAAATATCATTCAGTTGCTCATATATAATAGATTACTGCGTCAAGATGAAATATCCTAGGGGTGACGTCAGCTTCTTAGGGTTAGTATGATTTTATTTAATAAGCAATGCAATAGAGACAAGATGAGAGTCAACATTTTGCTAATTAGCCTAAGAAAGATCATCAATTCATCAATATCTATCCGAATGACCAAGCCAACAGTATATTCAATCAACAATTGGTTCAATAAATGCTTGACGTGATCATTTAATTGCTTATTATTAGTCAAAAGGGTGTTGCATCAACTATGACGTCAGCCTAGGTTAGCAGTGTTAGGGTTAGTTAGGGTTTCAAAAATTAAATTTTGAAAGATGGTTTTATACACTAGAAACTCAACGTTGGAGATATTACCAGTGCCTTAGGGTAAATGGAGTCAAAAGCAAGGGCACAAAGTCTCGGGAGGATTAAAACTTTAGAGACTGGAAGGTAGGGTTCTAAGGTGCTGCAATGGCAGGGCCCTAGAATCAAAACCCTAGGGGAAGGAGGCTCACTCCGGTGTTGCTTAAGCAAGGCCTCATGCTCCTTCCTCCTTCTCTAAATACACTTGGCAAAACGGCTAGCTCAAAGTATAAATTTAAGGGAAAAAGGTGTTGCAAATGCAAGGCCTTCAAACCCTAGAAGGTGAAACCCTAGGTGTAGTCCAACTAGGCCTAGGACGTCTCCTCTTTTCAACCTACAACTTCAACGCTAGCTCAGAAAAAAGAAAGAAAAGTGTAGCAACGGCTAGGCTATGTCTTCTTTTTTCAATGGCTGAAAATTATTTCTCAACATGGGGACATATAGCAATGAACTACTTGTGTGCTTGCTACCTAGGGTTTTAAAATCAGCAATTTATAAGCAAATGCAAGAATACTAACCTACAACAATTCAATCAAGAAGTTTTGCAGGAAAAACACTTACATATCATGAAGAAAAGCACATGCAAACCCTAGTTGTAAACCTTCCATGAGAGAAATGCCATAAATGCCAAGAGAAATCCTCCTCCAAGAGTAGCGCCTCACTTAAAACACCAAAAATACCCAAATAGGGCACAAGTATTGAGATCTCACAAGAGAGTGAGTTGTGTTATGTTCAAATGAGGGAAAAACATCCTCAATATATATCAATCCATGACCTTTAAATTACAAAATAGGTCATCAAAACAGCCGACAAGGCTGACTACAAAATTTACACTGTTTTTACATTAACTGCTAGATAAATGACATAAAATGAGCAAAAGGTGGGACGTCAAGCCCTTCTGAGGGAGACGTTGGCCCCTTTTGGGCATATCCAGCATCCAGAAGTCAGACGTTAGCCCTTTCAGGGCTCCTCGAAGCTGCCACACATGCCAATAACCTCATCACACTGCCACACGCTCAAGGTAACGTCCAGATCTCCTAGGTGACGTCTTTTCCATCAAAAGGAAAACGTTCCATCTGAAGTGGGTCATCCCCCCTAGGTCGGGCTCAGCCAAAGTGTCCCGGGTGGAACGTCTTTCTTTTCTTCATGTGCAAAGGCTCATCACGTCACTGTCCTGTCTCTGCCATCCCAACAACCATTTGATGGGATCTTCAGCCCCATGGAAATCCGAACTAATCATCTCCCCATGCGTACCGGTCCACTGGTACCTGTCCGTCGGGCATGGTCCTGCACATCAAAAACTTCGCCCTCCATGGGCTCATTAGTCCTCGGGATCATAGCAATGTCAATCATATTTCATCATTAATTTTATCAAATACATGCATAAAACCCCTAGCATATCATCTAATAGCTCAAAGACATTACACTGACCTACTATACAAAGCTGAAGAAAACACAAGGTAACCTATTGGGCCAACATCCATAAGAAAGGGAAAGTTCCCAAAGGATATCATCCAAGCCATGTAATACGAAGTGGTGTGGTCTAAGGATGTCCAGACACAGTGAAAACCAAGGGTGGGTATTATCCGTGGGTGCCTTTGTAGGAAGCGAGCTGTACCTGTCATGGATGCAGTTCTTTCCAAGCCCTTCATTGCCTTTATTCTTTCTTTTATTTATTGCTTTTTCTTTTCTTTTACACGAACACCAGACCAGACATTTGTTTTGCCATGAACACCTTGAGTCAGTTTTTGGTAGAACCCAGACGTGTTCACCTAGTGGCTGCAAAACATGTGATGAGGTACCTTAAAGGTACAATAGATTATGGTTTCAGCTATGATGGAGATCATGATTTCACATTGAGAGGATATACTGATGCAGATTGGGCAGTAAGTGTTTCTGACAGAAAAAGCACTTCAGGATGTTGTTTCAGTTTGGGATTAGCTATGATCTCGTGGTAGAGTAGGAAGCAATCTTGTATTACTCTCAGCATAGCGGAAGCAAAATACATTGTTGCATGTTCTGCTAGCTGCGAAGCTATATGGCTTCGAAAGTTGTTGACCGGCCTATTTGACTTAGAGATGAGAGCAACCTTGATTCTATGTGACAACCAAAGCTGCATAAAGATGACAAAGAATCATGTATTCCACGACAGGTCGAAGCACATAGAGATCCGCTATCATTACATCCGTGACATGGTACAGAGAGGTCGAAGTAGGATGAGTATCTTGCTTCCAGCTTGAGTGTTGTGACGTAAAGCAAGACGATGAGATGAGACTAGTACTGTGCTTCCAGCTTGATAGCTGTGACGTAAAGCCAGTCTAATATCTTGCTTCCAGTTTGAGTGCTGTGACGTAAAGCAAGACATTGAGATGAGACAAGTACTGAGCTTTCAGCTTGACAACTATGACGTAAAGCCAGTCTTGTATTATGATGAGCCAGCCTTGTGCTGTGATGATAATGATGTATCAGTTTTTATACTAATACATATTGATGCAGATGATGATGGCATTCCTTGAGAATGATGATGCTGCCAATGAAGAAAACTTTCAATGATTTATAGATACGTCAGTCAGTGTTCCAAGATGATATTGATGATGTTGTCCTCTCACCTACCTGATGTTGCTGATGATGTTGTCCTCTCTCTCTCGCATGATGCCGCTAAAGAATACCCTTCTTGTTAAGGGGGAGTGTTGAAATAATGTAACTGCAAAGAGTATTCTTGTTATTATTAATATATTATTCATAGGATCAATCCCCATTGTGGATTGATCATGTCGGTTATTGTAATAGGACCAAATCCCCTTTTGCGGATTGGTCAAAAGACAATTGTAATAG
>JASDQU010099747.1:339035-350457 GCA_032191745.1 Picea mariana
GGATCTCCCCAACGAAATCACGAGGACGGTCCCCCGCCTCTTCCCTCCGTTGTTTTCCTCAAGCCCGTTTTAGATGGTGGAGATGGCTGAATGAAGCCCCTAAAATGTTACTAAATGTTATTATGACCCGCGGGTGGGTCTTTAGGTGTGTTTGGTTGCTTTTAGAAGTGTTTTAAGCCTTTAAAAATTTAGTTTTTAGCGCATGGCCGAACTGAAAAGTTGTGAAAATGAGTGCTTGCAATGTGTAATTTAAAACACCATTAACATGTCAATACATAAAGGAAAGATTGCAAGATAATAAACCATTAATCCATGAACCATTCCACATGTAAAATGAACGTTGGAGATGAAGCGTGTGTACTTGCAAGAATGTAAAAGTGTAGGAAATAAATGCTTTAGACCATAAGATGAGATGACTTAAGTGTAGGAATGCTCAAAGTGTAAGACATTCATCCCATCAACATAAACTACATGTACGTAAGGTGTGTTTGCAATGATGAATTGAAAATGTAGATGCTTAAACCATGAATGGAAACGAGAGCTCAAAGATATCCACATCCATACATCACTCCATCCATTACCATAAGCATATAACTGAAAAAGAAAGATGTAGGACGAATTGCCAAAGTGATTACCAAATGAGATCTAAACAAAATTAGCCATTCATCCACATATGTTTGTTAAGCTTATAAAAATAGAAGTGCTTGAGAGTGAAAACTTAGCAAAGCATATTGAAGACTCAAACCATAATCATTCACATGCACATAAGATTGTAAATAGCAAAATAACTTAAGAAAGGACGAGATATAACATTTAAGATTGCATCTAAGTTACTAAACCATTCACCATGAAATGTAAAAGCATATGAAATGAGATAACTTAAAGGAAACAAAACTTGTAAATGATGACTACTATCTAAAGATATTCTAACATAAGCATGTAAATCATCACATATAAATTTCCCTTAAAGCCAAGGCGATTTTGGGGATGACTCCCCCAAGGTGCCGGCATATGAAAGAATGTAGAAAAAAGAAAACTTTAATTTCCCTTAAGCCAAGGCGATTTTGGGGATGACTCCCCCAAGGTGCCCGCAAATTAGATTAATACTACTGAGATATAACTGCACAAGAAAGCAGGGCATTTAGTCTTATGTCTTCGAAGATACGAAGATTAGATAGGCTCCTGGCCGACTGCTCAGGCAGAAACTATCTTAGCTCTCAAATACTTATGACTATGATACCAAATTTCAGAAGCAAAATGAATAAAACTTGAAAGAAAACACCACTTCAAAGGCCAAGGTGGAGGCAAGCCTTCCAATATTGGCCAAAGAGGGTAGCCTAGACTTTTAAATGAATTATTAAAAGAAAAGGGCCACACAAACTTGCCTTGAAGACAAGAGGGGCCAACAAATAAATGAAATAATTGACTTGAAAATGAAAATACTAATCTAGCCTGACGATTTTGGGGGGTTGGCTAGGCCAAGCACACTCCCAAGGTGTCGGCTATATGGTTAGCTTACAAATGTATACAAGAAATCAATGAAACAACATGGAATATACAGAAATACACTAGGGAGAGTTGGAAAATCGTTACCCAATTGAAGATATGTCTCGATGCAGCCTTGTGGACGAATTTGGGCAGCGTTTCCCCTTGTAGCTGGTAAGTTCCTGCAAAAACCAGCAAGCAAAAGCTTGCTGGAAATGCTGAAAAACACACTCAAATGTAAAAGAAATTTTCTGTTTTTACACAGAAAATTTCCACATAAAAATCTGCAAGTAAAAGATGATATTATTGACCTATCTAAGAGTGTTAGAAAGCTGAAACAAATATGGAATGCATGCAGAAATAAAAAATGGATAAAGAAATGCTAGGAGTTTGAGAAAGGGTTAAGGGTAGGCTCCTCTTCGATGCTATCCCAATAATCCTTTTGAAATGACCTGCAAAACTCAAGGAAAGTAGTGAAGCATGGAAATAGATAGTTATATTGAAATAAGCGTAGAATGAAATACTTGCAAACCCTAAGCTATCCAACATAAACATAAGATAACTAGAATACTCTTAGCTATCTTACCCAAGCAAAATACTTCAACTCAAGACCTATTACCAACTACACAACAAAAACTCAACAATGCAAGTCACCTCATATGTAGAAGAAAGCAAGAATACTCAAAGATCTCTTCATAATCCTCCAAAGCTTTTCTATTAATCCAAAATGTGAGAGTATTAGAGAAATACTTCTTCTAAAACTCTCAAGAGTAATG
Source organism: Picea mariana (assembly GCA_032191745.1). Taxonomy (NCBI): domain Eukaryota; kingdom Viridiplantae; phylum Streptophyta; class Pinopsida; order Pinales; family Pinaceae; genus Picea; species Picea mariana. The sequence goes on from JASDQU010099747.1 coordinate 341,297, forward strand.
AGTTGAGTGGCTTGATGGCAAGAGCAAGAAGGTGGTTTGAAATTTCAGTAGAGTAACAGTAGCTCAAAGAATGGTAGTCAAAATGAGTGAGGAGGGGTCTTACTTATACCTCAAAAGGCAAAGTGAGGGCACTTGGATTGAATCCAAGTGTCAAATCTCAAGAGAAAGCATCAATCTCAAGAGGAGGGGCCCCCTCCTTAGGGTTTTAGCAATGGATTGATGATGTGGAAGAGGGTGGGCCATGTGAGAGTGAGATGAGAGGCTAAGGGGGGCGCACCTCCATGTGAGGGGCCCATAACACAAGCCAAATCACAAATGAATGGCTTGGGAAGAGAGGGGGGCGTGAGCTAAGAGGAGAGGGCGTGAGCATGGAAGAGAGGGCGCCACATAGGATAGGAAATGGGGTGTGGGGTCAAGGGATAGGTGAGGTGGAGGTCTAGGAGGGGCGCACCTCTCATGAGAGGGCCCCACACAAAATTTCAAGTCAAATAATTAAGGTTTGAGATGAGGGGGGTCGTTTTTCCCCTTAGGGAGTGGGTAAAATGAGTGAAAATGTAAGTTAAGTGTGTAGATTAGGTTGTTAAGTGGTTAAGATGGGTTTGGGTAGGTTAGGAGGGTCTAACTTGCTCATTGCCACCTTACCACTTACTCATTAACTCAATAATTACAAAATTTTGACATTCTGGCAATGTCACTTTAGCAATTAAAATTGCTGTTTTGACTGACTCTGACTCTAAGTGGACAAAGATATAGTAAAACTTGTTCGACTGAGCTGAAACTTGGTCTATGGGTGTAGGGGGTGCTATTTCATTTCTTTTGAGCACAAATACCCCTATCAAAAATCCCAAGACCGAGTTTTTACAATATTTGCTCAAAAAATAATTAATTAATTAAAAAAAACCTATCTAGACTCGACGAAATTCCGCGAAACTTTCTACACTGTCTAGCATGGTCATTTACAACATTCCTAAACAAAAGCTACCAAAGGACGAGACCATTAGGACGCCATTCACCACTTTGGAGGAAATTATTGCATGTGTGGAGGGAAAAACTCAAGGGAAGTCAGCCAGGCCCGAGAGCTCGGTTGACAACCTGAGGATAAAAAACCCTTGGTGAAAGGAACTCCCCCAATGGAAACATCCAAAGGTACCTGACCTAACTATGATCCATGCAGACATATTACATTATTGACCCACGCAGGGGTGCGGAAATTTCGTTTACAAAATTTTGTGCTGGGGCATCAATTGCCAAGTAGAACCAATACTGTCTTCAACATATGTGCATCTTGATGATGCAAACTTCATGGCACATGAGTTGACCCCTAGCTGAATAGGCAGTCAACACCCACCATACTTAACACTTTTCATCCTGGAGCTTGTTGTAGTGTACTAAACTTTAGTAATGGGTCATGGTCCATGAGAAGAGGGGCTAAAGGCCCAGAGGTTGATTGCAGCAACTGCTAAAAAGAATAAAAGATTGATGCTAAAGAAAGAAAGGAATAATAGCAAAGGATTCTCAAAAGCCAGTCCAACTTGAGTTCCACCCTTTCTGCGTTCGCCCCAGTCCCAAGCAGTGATGCTATAGCTTGAAACCTTATAAAAGGGGATTTGCAAATATGATAAGAGGACAAATAAAAAGGCAGATAAAGGGGTTTGGAAAAACGTAGCACTTAGAAAGTGGTAACTCAAGAGCAAGCACACTCTCCGCAAAGGTGCTCATAGAAATGGATTCAGTGACACCATAAGCCATGAAGTAAGCCCAACACGTTCCACTATCATACTTACTCTTGAAGGGTTCTTTTCTTTCACTGTTTTCCTCAAGACATATCCCTCTACCTGGGTCTTTTCTTTCACTGTCTTGGTTGGCACACCTAATAGGGTTTGATGAAGGCCCTGCTATATTCAAACTTGCCAACTTACATAAAGTTTCGAGCTGGCGTGATATTTGAAGGGGATACTTAAGTGAATTGTTCATGTGGCTTATATCTTAAGTAACAACCTACATTGCACGATTTAAGGATTAGTATATCTTATGAACATTGCTTTACTTGATTTCATATTCTATTTTGATTTGGATGCCGTTGACATGGTTCTTTGAAGGATGCCCTTGGCTTTCACCCAGGATGTTGTGCCTTTATTGTAGGATATGGCATGTGTGATGTAGATCAGCGAGTCACCCAGTGACTTGATACATTCAGACATGGGCTCTCACATCTTCAGGACCTTGGACGGTGGATAGATGGGCTTGTTTCTTGACAGATTTGGTCATGGTGGCACAAAGATGGGCAAAAAGCTCGGACCCTGGGCTCTACACCCTAGAGGCTATTTTGCATTGGATGGAGGATGTTCCATAGGGAGATGATTGGGGGACACACAGAGATGATGTACAACCTTCTCCTCTTCAGATGCCACCCCTTGCACCTTGGACATTGGGCATTTGGATGATGATGTCATGCTAGGGTCTGACAAAGATGATGGGGTTTGCTGCCACTTGGACTCCAATGATGACTTTGAGATGGGATGTAACATTCCTCCACCACATTTGTACCTTAGGCGATGGCATGTGGCCTTGGAGAGCCCCCCTAGCCCATTGGGGGCATGACATCACCACACATGTGACCATTTATGTATTATTTCTGCATTTTTGACATTTGTAAAGGAAAGTCTGAGGGGTTTTCCCCATCAAGAGACATGTCTTTGGTGACTTTTGGAGCGCCAGGGTTTCCTTATAAATAAGGCTAGCACTCCTCTCATTTTTCAGCATCACTTCCTCACTCATTTGGAGTGGGGTAACTCAGGAAAAAATCGCTATTTCTCTCACTCTTGTCTCTTGATCTTGTGCACTATCTTGGAGGAGGGTCTTTTGTGGATGTTCTTGCTTTCTTGGATGTTGTATTGCTGCAATTAGGGTTTTGTCTATTGGGGAAGTAAGTAATTTTTGCAATTTCATGTCATTTGCCAATGTTTAAAGTGTCGATTACTATCTTGTTGCTTGTTACTTTGTCTTGTTGAAACCCTAGCAAGGAGACATAAGTGTTTCTCTCCTTAACAAGTTTTATTGTCCAAGTTTTGTGAAAACGTTCTTTGCTATGGTTAAGAACCTAAGGCCCAAAAGTGTTTGCACCTTAGGGTTTTAATCTTAGTCTTTGATCCTTGATCTAGTTGACTTAGAAGAAGGAAAACGACACCTAGGGCCCAAGAGTGTTTGCACCCTAGGGACCATTTCTTCAAGGTCTAGTCCTAAGGCCCAACAATGTTTTCACCTTAGGGTTTAGACCTCATCCTTCTCATTCATCTAGTTCAATCTTCAAGGTTGTGCATGTTTGACTCCATAAACCCTAGAGGACAACGACACTGGTCTATAGTTGTTCTTGTTGAAAAAGTAGCATTTAAAATTAATATTCTCTCTCTCTCAACTATCTTACTAACTTATCTAACCTTAATCTTAGCAAACAAATTTTATTTATTGCTGCTGTTACAAAATTTTTCGACTGCCATTGAATGTTACTTTAGTTTGCTGCATACACACTTGAAAAAGTGGCTTAAGCTACTCAGAAATTTCATCTAGCAATTAGATAATATTGTACATGTTGTAGTCTTAATTTTCATGCTAATTTGCTACATTTYTGAGTACTRTTTCTTGCTGCTGTTGMAAAATATAAATTGTTGTTGTACAATTGTTTACTGTTGTAATTTGTAATAACCAATTCATTTATTGATMATCTAGTGTCTAAGAGATCATCTTTGAGCTTTATATCTTGGTAATTGTCTATATTATGCTTCAAATTGTTTATTGTCTYRTACAKGTGAAACAATTACTTCGTTACCTTCATTTCTTCTCCTAGACCTAGACCTAACCTTCAGGTGACCAAGATAGGGGGTTGTAGGCTCGACTAATCTTGCTATTTGATCCCTTGAGGTCGCCAAGGAAGCCTCCCTTGTAGTGGACCTCCTTGCATCTCTAAAACGAGGGAAGTCTCTACTTATGTGACAATGGTAGACACTTCCAATTATTACACAAGATTGGGATCTTGTGGAGGGCTTTGTACAAGTACAAATCTCGTGATAACAGTTTGGCGCCGTTGCCGGTGAGGATTGAGTCATTCTCACTACGACATCTTTTTGATAAGCTTACCTCAAAGCCTTCTCTCCTACATGTTTACATGGTGACTCCATTGAGGAAAGGATCCTTTCCTTTACCTTTTGATGAGCCTTGAAGCTCATCTGGTGACTCCACTTATACAGGAAGGTGTCATCCTAGTTTAAAGACTCTTATCGGGTGATGGAATCATGGCACTATGGGATTTTCATGAAAGATATCCTTCTATTGATTTTGAAAAAATTCCCGGGTACCCTAATGAATGCACTCTGGAATGGTCACAAAATTGTCCAACATTTGAGGGTAATCAATCTTCGACCATCACCCATGCTGCAACATTCTTGAAATATGTGTGGAAAGTGAAAGTGATACCTGAAGATGTACTTATAAAATTATTTATATTTTCCTTGCCATTAAAGCTACGAGACTGGTGCAATCATTGTTGCAAACCTAAGGATATATCTTCTCGCACAGATCTTATTGAGAAGTTTCTCGGACATTGGGGCCCAAGGTCTCAAAGATATGAAGATACTCTCCAAGATTTTTTGGTAGCCCTTCAAGAAGAAGTAACCTTTGAAGAAGATGAAGAAATCTGTGAAGAACAAGAACGATGCGAAGACTTCTCCCAAAGGCTGAAGATAAGTGTTAGAGACGATAAGAAGTTTTGCAAGCAATTGGTTGATCGCTGCAAAGATGTACATTTGTTGTTTGACCTTTGTGCACAAAAACGAAAGGAGCATGACCTCATAGCAGAAAAGTATGAGCAAATTCCCACTGATGAGGTATAAGAAGAATTCGCTAGAGCATATTGTGGAGTAAAAACATTATGTGCCATCACACGAGAGAAATATGACCAACCTTGGGTTTTATCTAAGATATTGGAGTTTGATATAGACGAAGAAGAATGGGATGATTTAGAAGGAACAAATCTTGACCAAGTTCGCCCTCCAAACAATCAAGAAAACGATGAAGAATTTATTGACGAAGAACCTCCATACCTTGAGCATGCCTTGGATGAGAGTCTTGAAGATCACACACCTCCAAAGCAAGAAACTAAGGAAGAGATTTATTAGGAGGGCCACCAAACCCTTGAGGAGGAGCAAGAATCACCTCATGATTCCATTGAAAGCAACAAAGATTTGATTAAAGAACGAGAACCTAAAGAGGTAACTCATGAGGAAGATCACCAAGTACACAACGTAAAACATGAGTTGCCTTGTGAACCTATTGAAGAACACTTTGATGAAGCACACCATGTTGAAGATCCAAACCACAAAGAGGCCCCTCATGAAGACAAGACGTCGATATTTGCTCCTCTATCTAATGAAGATGAAGTCATCTAAGCTCTCATTCCTCCTACACATGAAGAAGAGAACATTGTAAGTTGTACTCCTTTCCAAGTTTTTGATGTTGCTTCATTTCATGATTTGGAAAGTGAAGAGGTTTTGGAGGAACCCTTAGATGCATTAGGCCTTCATGCTATAATAAAGGTGATGATGCGATTGAAAATATTGATGATTTTGTTAATGTTTAAGCCATTATTATAGATGTTTGCATTTCATTAGATAACAATTGCATAATCCAAGATCATTGAGAAATACAGAATCACAAGAGACACAGCATTTATCCTGGGAAACCCTCTAGGGGAAGAAAACCCAGCAAAACTTCCTTAATATAGATAGCCAATACAATGCCAATAGATCTCTTATGCTAATACAAAAAGTCCTCTCCTAGATATGCGCCACTCTCTCTCTCCTTTGCCAGTAACAGATCATAACTTGTCTCTCAAACTGAGCAAGTGAGTTGTATCTAAGTGAGGCGCTAGCCTCCTTTATTTATACAAGTCTGGCACGTGTGAAGTGTCTCTTCACTGGCAGGGCCGACTTCTCAAACTGGGTGGGTAAACCCACCTTTATTATATTTCTGGGTCTCTTTAATAACTGTTGGGGCCAACTTCTTATTCTGCCTATTACAATTGTCTTTTGACCAATCTGCAAAAGGTGATTTGGTCCTATTACAATAACCGACATGATCAATCCACAATGGGGATTGATCCTATGAATAATATATCAATAATAATAAGAATACTCTTTGCAGTTACATTATTTCAACACTCCCCCTTAACAAGAAGGGTATTCTTCAGCAACATCATGCGAGAGAGAGAGGACAGCATCATCAACAACATCAAGTGGGAGGACAACATCATCAATATCATCTTGGCTGGCGTATCTATAAATCATCGGAAGTTTTCTTCATCGGCAGCATCATCATTCTCAAAGGAATGCCATCATCATAATACAAGACTGGCTTTACGTCACAGCTGTCAAGCTGGAAGCTCAGTACTTGTCTCATCTCATCGTCTTGCTTTATGTCACAGCACTCAAGTTGGAAGCAAGATACTTGTCCTGCTTTACGTCACAACCATTAAGTTGGAAGCAGGATACTAGACTGGCTTTACGTCACAGCTATCTAGCTGGAAGCTCAGTACTAGTCTCATCATATCATCTTGCTTTACGTCTAACAACTTGGTCAGAAGCAAGGAATATCTCTTCTTGCTTTACGTCTGACAACTCGGTTAGAAGCAAGGAACATCTCTTCTTGCTTTACGTCTGACAACTCGGTCAGAAGCAAGGAACATCTCTTCTTGCTTTACGTCTGATAGCTCGGTCAGAAGCAAGGAACACATCTCATCTTGCTTTACGTCTGACAGCTAGGTCAGAAGCAAGGAACACATCTCATCTTGCTTTACGTCTGACAGCTAGGTCAGAAGCAAGGAACATCACATCTACTCCCCCTTTCGAGGAAGGTCCTTTCGGACTATGCCAAGCTTATCTCGGAAGTACTCAAACTTTACATGAGATAGAGGCTTGGTCAACACGTCAGCAACCTGTTCATCCGTGCTAATGTACTGGAGCTTCAAGGCCCCTCTCTGTACCATGTCGCGGATGTAATGATAGCGGATCTCTATGTGCTTCGACCTGTCGTGGAATACAGGATTCTCTGTCATCTTTATGCAGCTCTGGTTGTCACATAGAATCACGGTTGCTCTCATCTCCAAGTCAAATAGGCCGGTCAACAACTTTCGAAGCCATATAGCTTCGCAGCTAGCAGAATATGCAGCAATGTATTCTGCTTCCGCTGTGCTGAGAGCAATACTAGATTGCTTCCTACTCTGCCACGAGATCATAGCTGATCCCAAACTGAAACAATATCCTGAAGTGCTTTTCCTGTCAGAAACACTTCCTGCCCAATCTGCATCAGTATATCCACTCAATGTGAAATTATGATCTCCATCATAGTTGAGACCATAATCTATTGTACCTTTAAGGTACCTCATCACATGTTTTGCAGCCACTAGGTGAACACGTCTGGGTTCTACCAGAAACTGACTCAAGCTGTTCACTGCAAAACAAATGTCTGGTCTGGTGTTCGTCAGGTACATCAACGATCAAATAATCTGTCTGTACAGTGTGGCATCAATCAAATCTGACGAAGTATTGACCAGCAGCTTCAACTTCGCTTCCATGGGTGTATTCATAGGTTTGCATTCCAGCATGTCGAATCTCTTTAAGATTTCGATCGTGTACTTCCCTTGGTTAAGGAAGATCCTCTCAGGACTCTGCCATACCTCAAGACCTAAGAAGTAATGCATTAGGCCAAGGTCTTTCATTTCAAATTCCGAGGCAAGTCTCCTTTTACATTCAGCGATGAGCTTTTCTTCTCCAGTTAAGAATAAGTCATCCACATATAGCAATAGGATTACTGGCTCATTATTCATAATTTTGAAGTAGAGATTTGAGTCTGCTTTACTCTTGGTAAAGCCTAAGCTCGTCAAGAAACTGTCTATACAACCATACCAAGCTCTAGGAGCTTGCTTCAATCCGTATAAGGCTTTCTTCAATCTGCAGACATGAGACTTCCTGTCTTCAACCTCAAATCCTTGAGGTTGCTCTATATACACTTTCTCTTTGATGACACCGTTTAGGAAAGCTGTCTTCACGTCCATCTGGTGCAACTTCTACTTCATCTTAGCTGCAAGAGCTATGATGGTCCTGATCGAAGTGTATCTGGCCACAGGAGCAAATGTCTCTTCATAGTCAATGCCTTCCTTCTGAGAAAAGCCACGAACGACAAATCTTGCTTTATACTTCTCAATACTTCCATCAGCAACATGTTTTATTTTGAAGAGCCATCTGGAGGATACCACATCTTTATTCTTTGGTCTGGGAACTATTTCCCATACTTCGTTCTTCATTATGGATTGGTATTCCTCTGTCATGGCATTTGCCCATTCTTTCCTCTGAATGGCTTCTTCAAAACAGGTAGGCTCCTCTTCTAGGAGATCACACATCAAAGCCGTATAACTGGAGAATGGCTTTGGTCTTTTCACCTGTCTCGCGGTTCCTTGGGGAACACCGTACTTCTCTCCATCTTGAATAAGCTCTCTAGCCCAAGCCGACTTTCTTTTATGGAGGATCGTCATTTGAGGAGGTTCTTGCACTTCTACTATATCATGGTCTTCTAGAAGTTCCTCATCAGGGGAAGTTACGACTTCCCTCATTGGTTCTGCAGCTCTGGGAACCTCCCTCATTGCAGTATTGGGGATTACGGGTTCCTCTTCATATACCGCTTCAAGCTGGCATATTTTAGATTTCTTGAGCGCTGCATCTTCATCAAAGGTCACATCCCTGCTGATCTCAATGTGATGTTGACTTGGTATATAGATTCTGAAGGCCTTGGAGACCTCACAGTATCCCACAAATATTCCCTTCTTTCCTGAAGGGTCTAGCTTGTTTCTCTTTTCTTTAGGTATATGAATAAACAATGGACAACCAAATATTTTGAGATGGCTTACCTTTGGCTTCTTTCTGGTGAACATCTCTTCCGGTGTCTTGAGCCCAAGTGCACTATGGGATAATCGGTTCTGCACATAAACAACTGCCATTGCTGCTTCTGCCCATAAGCACATAGGAAGATCTTGATCATGAATCATAGTCTTCACAGCTTCCAGTATGGTTCTGTTCTTCCGTTCAGCTACACCATTTTGTTGGGGATTATAGGGA
>JASDQU010099747.1:353509-396621 GCA_032191745.1 Picea mariana
CACACCACAACAATCAATAAACAAGATATTTCAATGTTATAGCCAAATATTCACATAGACATAAGAAACATAAACAATAAGTTGCAATAGAGATAGATTAAACAATGAAATTATCACCAATGTGTTTTCCTATCCATACATCTAATTTCCCCCAAACATACAAAGGTGATCTATGAAACTAGGTGTTTAAGGAGTTGCTTAAAGATTTTGTAAATTTTTAGTTCCCTTCCCCCTAAACTAGGTGTGTGCTTCAAGCTTCCTCCTCCCTTGGCCAAATGACTGCCTGGTGCTCAAGATAGTAAGGCAACGAGGCCCACCCTAGCTTCCTTGGTCAGTCCTGACAGCAAGAGTACTTTCCGGAAAGGATCTCCCCAACGAAATCACGAGGACGGTCCCCCGCCTCTTCCCTCCGTTGTTTTCCTCAAGCCCGTTTTAGATGGTGGAGATGGTTGAATGAAGCCCCTAAAATGTTTCTAAGTGTTGTTATGACCCGCGGGTGGGTCTTTAAGTGTGTTGGGTGAATTTTAGAAGTGTTTTAGTGCTTCAAAAAATAGCGTTTAAGGGTATGGCCGAAAATGAAAATGCTCACAAAATGTGTTTTAAAGCATGAAAATAAAGAGCATTCACCATATGAAACTTATATGGAAATGACATAATAGATATGCCAATTAATCATAAACCATTCCACATAAAAGATTGCAAGTTAAGTGTGAGATTTAAGCAAGGACAACTTGCTACATATAACAGAAAATTTAACTTGCTTGAAAATAAAATTTAAGTTATGTATGTGAGAAAATAACCATGAAGCAAGATAACTTAAACTTAAAGAGATTGTTTAAAGTATGAAGCTGAATTGAAATGCCTTAAACCATAAGATAATGCCACGTAAAGGAAAAGATCATTAAACATGTGTGAGCATCACATCAACATTATAGATATTTAACTTTAAACCAAAATGAAAGAGTGTGAAGAGATCTTATGATTCAAGATTACTTATCACCATGAGAGTCAATCATTAAAGTGAAATGTGTTTTAGGAAGCAAAGATTAACAATATAGTGATTAAGATGTTATAGCCACAAGATTAGATCACCTATGCTTAGTAAATGAAATGATAAACAACTTATGAAACCAATAGATCTAGCATTTAAAATATATCACAAGTTATTAGGAATCAAAACATAAGAACTAAACTTGCATGAAAAAAGAAATTAAGTGTGAGTTAAACATATGCTTGGAAGATGAAAAGTAAAGTAACTTATGATAGCAAGTAGATTAAGCACTTAAGATATATCACAATTTATTTAACTATGAACAATGAGATCAAAGCATATGAAATGAACTTAATGAAAGTAAAATATGTTTGACGACTTATCTAGATTATTGAACCATTAGAGAGCATAAAGACATCAAATAAGGATTATTTTCCTTTATGCCATGCGGTTTTGGGGATTACTCTCCCAAGATGCCGGTCATGAGATTATTATTTATGAAATAAACTTAAAAGAAAGAGAAACCACTTGCAATGGCCAAGGTGGAGGCAAGCCTTCCTTTTTTGGCCAAAGAGGGTTGTGATAGCTTAAACAATTATTTAAAATGAATCAATGAATAAAGAATGACTAACTAGAAAAACAAATAAACTAATCTAGGTTAGTTCAAAATTATGAGCTCAAAAAATGAAAAAAATATGAAAGAAACTTGGAAATTTGAAAGAAGAAGAGTAGAGAAATGGTTACCCAACCAAAGAATGGATGTTGGGAAGTCCTCTAGGTGGTTTTAAGTAGCATACTCCCTTAGATCTGTCACTAACCTGCAAAAAACAGCAAGCAAAAGCTTGCTGGAAATGCTGCAAAGCACACCAAACTTGTCAAAAAATTTATGTTTTTACACAGAAATTTTTACATACAAAAATCAGAAATATAAATTTGATATTTTGACCTATCTAAAAAGGTGTTAGCTACAGAAAATAAAGTGGAATGACAGCAATATATCAGATCCAAAAGAAAAGGCAAGGAGTTTATGCAAGCTATGGCTGAAAACTGCTCTAAAGTCTCTTCCAAACCAAAACTTGTGAAGCAAATCTGCACACTAAACACAATGTGAGTTCATAGCAGCATAGTATGAAGATTAGTATAGCAATAATGAACTAATTCAAAACCCTATCTAATCAACATACATAGATCATCAACACTAATGTTTATTTGACCTACCCAAATAAACTAATTTACCCAAGATGCTAGCATATGAAAACACAAAATGAAAAGGAACACAATCACCTCATATGTAGTAGATAAACAAGACTAATCTTAGTAGATCCAAAGTCCTCCAAAGTTTTTTCTTATTGCATCCAAAATGTGAGAGCCTTGGGCAACTAATTGCTCCAAAGATCTCAAGAGAAAATGAGTGAATGGAAGATGGCAAGAGCAAGAATATGGCAAGATTTCGGTAGCATAACTTTAATTCAAAGAATGGTGAGGAAAAAGTGTGAGGAAGGGTTCACTTTATACCTCAAGAGGCAAAGTGAAGGCACTTGGATGAACTCCAAGTGTCAAATCCACATCAAATGAGCAAATCTCAATGAGTGGGCACACCATCTAGGGTTTGAAAGCTAGATCTATGGTGTAGAAAAAGTGGGAGGTGTTGGGATCAAGCAAGGAGGTGTGAGAGGCCTTGGGATTGATGCCAAGGAAGGTGAGAGATCCAAATAATTTTTTTAAAAATCATTTGTGGAGTTTCTAGAAGAGGGGGGGCGTAACTCCTCTTGGAGGGGCCAAAAAAAAGGTGAAAATGAAGAAATGGAGGGGAATTAATGAAAGAAAAGGAGTGGGATCATCCTAGGAAGTGATGTGAGGGTCAAAGGGAGTCATAACTCATGAGAGGGGGTCCCAAATAAGTCACAACAACCTCCACCAAGGAAAAACGTCATTTTCCCTAGGGGGCCATGTTTTTTGAGTGTAAAAGGTGGGTAAGGAGTTAGAATAAGTTGGAAAAGGTTGGGAGTGTTAGGTAAAGTCTAACCTTGCTCTTTTCCACCTTAACATTCACCCAATAACTCTTTTTTACAAAAATTACAAAAATGACTTAGCAATTAAAATTGCTATTTTGACTGACTTTGACTCCGGGTGGACAAAGGCATAACAAACTTCGTCCGACTGAGCTGAAACTTGGTCTACGGGTGTAGGGGGTGCTATTCCATTTCTTTTGAGCACAAATACCCCTATCAAAAGCCCAAAGACCCAGTTTTTACAATATTAGCTCAAAAAATAATTAATTAATTAAATTATTAAAAATTTAATTAATTAAAAAAAACCTATCTAGACTCGACGAAATTCCGCGAAACTTTCTACACTGTCTGGCATGGTTATTTACAAAATTCCTAAACAATAGCTACCAAAGGATGAGACCATTAGGACGCCGTTCACCACTCTGGAGGAAATTATTGCATGTGTGGAGGGAAAAACTCAAGGGAAGTCGGCCAGGCCCTAAAGCCCGGTCGACAACCTGAGGATAAAAAACCCTCGGTGAAAGGAACTCCCCCAATGAAAACATCCAAAGGTACCTGACCTAACTATGATCCATGCAGACTTATTACATTATTAACCCACGCAGGGGTGCGGAAATTTCGTTTACAAAATTTGTGCTGGGGCATCAGATACCCAAGTAGAACCAAAATTGTCTTCATCAAATTTTGCATCTGGTGATGCATCTTCATGGCACATGAGTTGACCACCGTTGCTAAATGGGCGGTCAACAGGGTCAACTATGTTAAGGGGTGTTTCGTTACAAGTAGATTACAAGTTACTTACAAGATTACAAAAGAATCAATTAAACCAATGAATATTAGATACAAGTACTTACAAAAGAATTACAAAATATTTATTCACAAATGAGATATCCACAAAGTACTTGATGCAAGATTTACAAATAAAGAATATCTAAGATACAAGAAGCAAGCTAACCACGTTTTACTTATATGTGTATAAGGATATCAAAAGACTAAAGCATCACATCACCACATTTATGAGATCATCATCAACACATTATATCATCAACACATTCCAAAGATTTAAAAGATTTAAGCACAACTGTTATAAACATTATTGAAGATGATCCACACTCTTAGTTGTTAAACCCACAAGTACTTTATTAGATTTGGTCCAAGGTTTAATTATTAGGCTTTCTTAAGATTTATCAAATTTTATTAAAGCTTTCACCAAAGCCTCCTATTGCCAAATAACTGTTGGATGCTCAATAAGTGTTGCCACCCTAGCTTCACAGGTCAGCCCAAAACAAGAGTACTTCCCGGAGAGGACACACACCTGGTGCGCCACGAGACAGTCCCCTGCCACTACCCTCCGTTATTTTCCTTAAGCCCCGTTTTAGATGGTGAAGATGGTGGTCTGAGGTACCCTAAATAGTCTATTAAGTATATATATGGATTAGGTAGACTTTTAGGTGATTATTGGAGTATTTTGAAAATTTGAAGACACTTTTAAAGTGTGATTTAGTGATATGGCCGAAACTGTTATGAGCATAAAAATGTGTTGCTTCAACCTTATGCAATTAAGAGTATAAACACATGTAAAGCAAATAAAGATGGTTGAAAAAGACTTAGATTATCACATCCACATATGAGTTTGCTATTAAAAGAAACCACAATGGCAAGGACAACTTGCCTTCAAGAGATGGAAACAAAATTTAGTGTGTTTGCCTACTTAACCAATCAATAACATTCAAGCCCAAGCAAATGGCTTTCAATAGATATAAGCAATAGAAAGCTAAACCATTCACTTATTCAAGCACTTAGATATTTAAGTATTTAAGATTTAAAATATGTGCATGAAGAAGAATGCTTCAAAATCAACTAAGCAAATAAAGATCTAGTTAGGTTACTTATTATGCCTCCCAATAGGCTTAAGACAATGATTATGTGTTTGATCTAAATCTAAACAAGGATAGCATTAAACCATAGATCATCAATCACATCATCAACCACTTAACCTTACCTATTGGGGTATTCCTCTCCCAACTAGGTAGGCAATTAATTAGGTTTTGCTTAGTTAGGTTGATTTCTTTTAAGATTTAGAGATTAGAGCAAACAAGTAAAAGATAAAGAGAGAGAGAGAAACTAAGAAAGTAAACTATCAAACAAGCAACCAACCAAGAGACTACTCTACCTCACGTCCTAGGTTGAGAAGGTGCCCCTCACCTTCTAAACCTCACGTCTTAGCTAAAAAGGGAACAAGAAAATGCTAAAAATGAAACCCTAGCTAGATCTATGCTACCCAACAAGCTCACACAAAGAGGAAGGTCGTACCACTTCTTCCTCTACAAGTGTAAGCTACTACAAGCAAGAAAAAGAGGCAAAAACGTACCAAAATGATGCAAATTTGCAAGGTAGGGCTGAGAGATAGCTATCGAACCCCTTGGAGAGCCTCTAGTGTTGTGTAGATGTCCTTTGGGCAGCCAATAGTCCTCTCAATCAGATCTGAAACCTGCAAAACCAGCAAGCTATGCTTGCTAGAAAAGCTACACACAACCAAGAAAAATGATGGAAAACCCTTTCTTTTTTAGGGCAAGAACTTTCCACAAGAACAAGAGAGTATATTGTATATAAATGACATATCTAAACATGTTATGCTAGCTGAAAAATTAATGTGTATGAACAGCAATATAGATGAAGAGTAAAGGGTTAAAGAAGTGGAGTGTATGAGTGTCTCAAGAGACCCTTCTCCTTGAAGGAGTTCCCAATGAAACCCTTGAAGTATAGACCTGCAAACTCTCTTAAGTGATGTGCATACAAGAGATAATATGTTGATGTATGTAAATAAAATGACACTTCAATCCTATCTAATACATCAAGATAGATAAACCCATAAGCATACGCATTAATAGATCTACTTAAATAACACTTTACCTAAGATCAAAAGTTGCAATCACCCAAAGAAATTGATACAATGTTACCTCATAAGCATAAGAAGATCAAGCATACGCATTGCTCCTCTAGTTATCCTCCAGAGTTTCTCCTTTATTATTACTCAAGAAAATAGATCTTAGAGAGAAAATACTCCAAAACCCTAAGAGCATAGAATGGAAAAATGGAATAATGGAGAGAGAGAGAGAGAGAGAGAGAGATGAAAATCAAGTAGCATAACAATAGCTCAAGATATGGTGTCTTGGGAGTGAGAAATGAGATCTATTTATACTTGGAGAGGCAAACCTACCTCTCTTGGATCTATGCCAAGTGTCCACCACCAAGAAAATGAGTAGATCTCAAGGCTAGGGCGCACCATCTAAGGTTTGAAAGCTAGATCTAGGGTGTAGAAAAATGTAGGAGGTGTTGGGATCAAGCAAAGAGGTGTGGGAGGCCTTGGGATTGATGCCAAGGAAGGTGAGAGGTCTCAAATAATTTTTAAAAAATCATTTGTGGAGTTTCTAGATGGAGGGGGGCGTAACTTCTCTTGGAGGGCGCAAAAAAAGGGTGAAATGGAAGGAATGGAGGGGGATTAATGAGAAAAAGGGAGTGGGATCACCCTAGGAGGTGATGTGGGGGTTAAAGGGAGTCATAACTCATGAGAGGGGGCCTCATTTAAGTCACAACGTCCACCACCAAGGAAAAACGTCAATCCCCCTAGGGTGGCGTAACTTTTTATTGAGGAGAAGTGGAAAAGGGTTAGACAAGGTTGAAAAAGGTTGGGAGGGTCATGTTATGCTTAGGGGGTCTCTCTCTAACCATAATTTCACCTTTTCACATCCTCTAACTCATTATTACAACTTTTACATTTTGCCATGTTTGGACTTTAGCCATTAAAATTGTTTTTTTAGACTGACTGACACTCTGGGTGGACAAACCCATGGCTAAAGTTGTCCAACTGAGCTGAAACTTGGTCCATGGATGTAGGGGGTGCTATTCCATTTCTTTTGAACACAAATACCCCTATCAAAAGTCCAAGGACCTAGTTTTTACAATTATTGCTCAAAAATAATTAATTAATTAAATAATTAAACCTCCAAACTTAGAGAAATTTAATTAAAAATTAATTAATTAAAAAAAAACTAACTTAGACTCGACGAAATTCCGCGAAACTTTCTAAGATGTCTTGCATGGTCATTTACAATGATTCCCTATAATAGTTACCAAAACATAAGCCCACTAGAACGTCGTTCACCACTTTGGAGGAATTATTGCAACTGTGAGGGAAAAACTCAAGGGAAATCAATAAGGCTGGAAAGCCCAACTGATAACCTGAGGATAAAAAAACCCTCGGTGAAAGGAACTCTCCCACTGAACCGATCACAAGGTAACTGACCTAGACATGACTCATGCAGACCTATTACATTATTAACCCACGCAGGGGTGCGGAAATTCCAATTACAAAATAAAGTGCTAGGGCCAAACACTGCTCTGTAGGACCAAAAGTCTTCAACAACATGAGCATCTGATGATGCATCTCTTCATGGCACATGAGTTGACCAGCTGTGTTGGAGAGGCGGTCAACAGAGTCGACTTGTCGTCTAGGGTTATTAGCCAACTCATTAGGGTTTCTTCTTGCTTCCCGGAATATTCTATTCTCGTCAGGTTTACACGTGAAGGTAAATACCTCCCATAGCTACCATAATATCAACACTCCCTCCTAGTTAGGGAGGTATTACAGGTAATGGTCTTGAGCACAAACATACCATTCACCCGGTAGCATCAACATAGTTGTATAGACTATCTCATGACTAGATCATGAGCACCATCATCACCATTAGTGTCATCAGTTGCATCATCTCTCGAAACCATACTCCATCTGAGTAATCAGACATGATGTTGGATAAGTCACTCACACCACAGAGTGACACAAGAGCCATTCTTCTAATCTGGACATATGTCCTGGAAGAATAAATGTTCTGAAACCATTTTATGTCTGGAAAATCTCTGTCCTTTGATCATCCATCTAGCTGATAATCATTTCCAACACTGTTGATAGTCTTCAAGGCAATCGGAATAATATCATTCAATAGAACACAAATGTGTCTATCCATAGTAGTACACAACTACAATCCAGTGCTACACTACCACACCAAGTAGCACGCAGATACTTGATCAGTGGCATATAGTCACAATCAGTGGAACACAATCCACCACAGTAGCATACATCTACTGTCATACAGTCTCCATAACAATCATCTGATATCAACCTGCACAAAAAACATTGTTATGATATAAACTAAATCATCAGGGACATTCTTCCACTCACATCTATGAGATCTGGAAGAGCATCTGCCCTCAAAAGGTCAAACATCAATGATGAGCTATCTAGACTATTCTTCTCAAGCAAGGAAGAATAACTGTCCTGATTTCTGAGCCTAGACCATTCCCCACCCTGGGCCACTCCTCCAACACTAAACAAAGCGCAACCTGGAGAGAATGAGTCTGCCCTAGGGAATGCCTGTCCCTGATTGTTGAACCTGGACCATTCCCCACCCTGGGCCATTCCTCCGGCACTAAACAAAGTGCAATCTAGAGAGAATGAATCTGCCCTAAGGAATGACAGTCTGGACCATTTCCTAAGGAAATGACTGTCTTGCACCAACCTCCAAAACGGACCATTCTTCAAAACTGCTCACAACTGTGAGCTTCGAAAGAATGAATGTCTGGCGAGGCGGGCCAGACTTCTTGAGTAACCCTCAAGAAGAGAGACTGCCCTAGACCATTCCCCATGTTAACCACAATGGGAAATCAATGTCTATGGTACATCAGTAATCCATCGAACCATTTTCATTACGAAAATGACCGTTCGATATGGACTATTTTCTGAACTGGAAAATGCCTGTTTGTCAAAAATCTCAAACCACTTTCCGAACTGGAAAGGAGTTGCTCATCCTGGACCATTTTTTGAACTGAAAAATGATTGTCCATAAATCAATAACACATCAGTGCTCCCTCCCAACCTGGGAGTCATCTCTTCCTTTTTCAATAAGGAAGTCATCTCCACGAGCTCTAGCTTGAGTACGCAAACTCTTTCACCTTGGACAGAGGCTTTACCAAAATGTTTGCTTATCTGCTCATCTGTGGAGATATATATATTGGAGAACCACTTCTCTTTTCTGGACTTCATCACGGAGAATGTAATGCTTGATCTCAAATGTACTTCGGTCTTTAGGGAACACTAGTTTTCTCTAAAGGCTTCATATAGCTCTGATCAATATAGTATATCATTATTGGATTCCTCTTGGTTTTCTGCTAGCTCATAACATCGTGGCAAGGGTCATACTGGAACATATCCAAGTGGTACTTCTTCTACCATCATGAGAGTTTGTCATGGATTAGCAATCCATCATTCTGAGCTTCTGAGTAACCATTCTGATAAAATATCTCTGATATAGAAAATCTTCACCACACTTCTGTTGTGAATTGGAGGTTCTTCACCAAGTTGTCTTCTTCCATCAGCATACAAGGGTCTCTTTCTGGTATACCTCAAAGCCTTGAGGTTGCTCTACATTTAGAATCCAACGCATGGATATTGCGAACGATATACTGGCTCATGTAGAGGTATGTCTGGTTTACTTGGAGCAAACAATCATCATAGCCTTCTCCCTCCATCTGGGAGGACTTCTAGTTCTGGATTTCACAATGCTTACATTCATAAGTCTTCCATACAATGTTCTTCATCACACTTTTCATTTTCTCTGCTTGATTGTTTTTTGGTGAGTTCATATCAGGCTAGTAGTCTTGTGATTCTCGATACAATGACTGGTTGTTCTGTCTTTTCTTTCTTTCTTGGAATCTTCATGTTCTTCCTCGTGTTTCTCTTTAGCTTCCTGGGTCCATGGAGTTTCTTATACATTCCATGCCCTAAAGATTTCAGTTCTTTCTTTCATCATAGAATCACGGATGTGGATGGACAACCAGGGATACTTTTAGGCTTCTTTTCGAAGAAGGCTTCTTCTAAAGTCAAACTGAACACGTACTGCTTTTCATGGCTGCTACCATGGATATATACTTGATCATCTTCAATGGATCATAGGATTAGCTCCCTCTTAATCCTTGCTTCATGTATGAGTGCTTGTTTTACTTTTGGAAGTATATAATTGGCTCCCTCCATCTAACATAATCCATGCTTCTGTCTGCATCCTTATTGCCTTCTGCAAAGTGTCACAAATCTTTTCCCAATTTCCTCTTGATTGCTGACTTCTTTCTGTGTTTACTTCTTCTAGGTTTCTTCAAGATTGATTCTGATTTCGGCTTATCTTGCAGCTTGTCTCATCTTAGAAGAAGAAGTATTTTTCATCCTGCTTAGTCTTCTTTGTAGGTTCCTTTTCTTCGGCAACTGATGCTTCGTGTGTCTCCTTCCTTTTCTTTAGCTCGGGACAATGATTCTTGTAGTGACCATACTTTCAACAGTTGAAGCATTGTATTTCTGACATATCTCTCTTGATTTGGCTTCTTCCTTGAACCAAACTTCATTTTGTTCCTGAACTTCTTGAATCTTGTTGTGAAGGCTTGATCATCGTACTTCTTTTGGGGTTTCTCTTTTGCACTGATCCTTGATTCTTCTTGAGCACAGCAAGTCCAAAGTTCTTCAAATGTAGGATACTCCTTCCTTGTGTTCATGATTGCGGTAAATGCATCCCATGTCTTGGGAAGACCATTGAGTACTATGTTTACCAATTCCTTCTCTGAAATGATCTCTTCAATGGCTTGTAGTTGATCTCTTAACTGAGAAATTCTTACAAAGTATGATGTTATGCTGTCATCATCATTCATCTTCATGTCACGGAGCTCATTCTTCAGACTCATTACTTGTCCAATGTTTCTAACTGAGAAGAGGTTTGTTAGGGCATCGTACATCTTCTTCGATGAGTCAAGATGGGACATGTAGGGTATAAAGTGGTCTTTCATAGAGTCCACTATAATACTCATGGCATTGATGTCACCATCTTTGAACTTCTCCATGACTGCAACGTTCTACAGTTCCTTCTCTTTTCCTTCTTCAAACTCTGGTTCCGTAATCTTTCCTTTCACGATATCCAGCACTTTATTCTTGGCAAGGATGAGGTCAATCCTTGTCTTCCACGCTCTTAAGTTAGAAGCTCCATCTAACTTGTTTTCTGACATCATACAGTAAGTCATGGCTGCTTTGACTTGGTCAACCCTAGATTTGACCAAAAACTCAAACTTGACATCTTGGCTTGCTGAGAGTACCAGGAAGTGCGCTAGGCTAGGGAGCACTGGTCTATTCGGAAATCAGGTCAATCCCTTTACTTAAGGTGCCTCAACGAGAGGGTTAGGGTTTCTGCAACTGCACCTGCTAGTAGCCCTAGCGGCAGTGCTTTAGTAATTGCTTCTGCTAGAAATCCTCGCGGCAGTTCTTCAACAAGCTTAATATCCTTATGGTTATGCTCCCTTCCAGTGGTTAGACTGAAAGAAGGGGGTGTGGGCCCATAACCTGTTAGAATATGATGGATGTGCTCGTTTTACCATAGGCAATATCTCTATTGTCACCCAACCATAGGCCAAAGCCACCCTCCGAGCACCTTAGCCTTGACAGATAATCACTCCGGAATCAAACCCTAGGCTAGATAGCCAAACAAAGGGTGGCACACCTTTCTCTAAGGATAGCACACCAAACAAGAGCTAATCAGATAGTCCAAACCATAACCAAGAGATAGTCCAAGCCAAAACGTAATCTGCTAGCTACAGCATCTGCAACGGCAACTCTCCTCCAGACTTGCGCACAAAACTGGCTAACTGCAGTGCGTGTTATCGCTCAGTTTGTAGGAGAGGTTGAGGTAGCTTGAAGTCAAGGCTCAAACTGGCGTAACAGGAGCTTCCCCACCCACTGTCACCTCGATGGGGAGCTCTTTCTATTTAGGGTGGCTAATCCCAAGGGAGAAGTCCCTAGTAATCTGGGGTTCTGAGAGGGCTTAAAGTTTATAGGATCAAGATAAAGATTCTCTTTCAGAGATTACTGCCAAGAAGGAGATAGTCAAAGAAGATATTCCACTGATAAGGGCACCTGTTTGCGAGACAAGACAAATAAAACTAAAATGTGCTGCAGTGGTTAGTACTTCAAATATTAATGACTATCTTTAAACACATATGAGCAATAGATGAATGTAATTATTGACGAAGTCAATGATTACTAATAAAGACAAAGGGTTATAAAACTTCTTCAATAAGTACAAACTGATACTTGCATTCAATGTACAAAAATCAAATCTTGAATTATCACAATGCAATAAATATCATAAATCTGCTCATATATAAATATTGTTGCTGCGTCACTATTGCAGATTTAGGGTGACGTCAGCCCTAGTTTTAGGTCAATTCTTGAAGACAATGAGAGGAACGTTTTGTCAAATAAGCTTATGAAGATAATCAGCAACTCAAAGCCTATCAAGAAGGGTGACAAAGTCAAAACGTTTTGAGGCCAAACAAGGATTCTAACAAGTATGACGTCACCTATATTGTTGCTAGTTAGGGTTAGGTTAAGTTAGCTAGACAAAGAGGTGAACGTTTTGCCAAATTATCCAATGAAAAAGCTTAAAACCTCTATGGCTATCAAGGGATGAGTCAGCCGCAACTTTTAGTCCAAACAGAAGTTCAAATGAGGCAAGACGTCATCAGCAATTAGGGTTAGTCTAGACGCTAGGGTTAGTTAGGGTTTCAAATTTAAAGAGTTTGAAAGAGTTGTTTTAGCACAAAAAGCTCAACGTTTTGCTATTAGACTAGTGCCTTGGGTTAATGGAGTCAAATAGAGAAAGGCTCATGGCTTGGAAGGATTTAAACCTAAGGACAGGAAGGTTAGGTTTAATGGTGCTGCTATGGCAGGGCCACCAAATCAAAACCCTAAGGGGAGGAGGGTCATTCCGATGTAGCTAGAGCTAGGCCTCATGCTCCTCCCTCTTTCCTTAAGACTCTTTGGCAAAAACGGCTAGCTAGAAAACATAGATCTATGGCTGAAAAGTGTTGCTTGGGGACAAGGCTTTTCAAAACCCTAGAAGCCAAACCCTAGGTGTAAAATAAATTAGGCCTAGGACGTCTTCTTTCTTCAATCTATATTTCAAACTAACTGAGAAAAAAGAAAGGCTAGTGTAGCTATGGCTAGGCTAAACCTTCTTTAATCAATGGCTAACAAGCTTTTATCATGGGGACATGAAGCAACAACCTACCTGTGTGGTTGCTCCCTAGGGTTTTAATGATTAAGCAAATACCAACAATGTAACCATAAAAAGTAAGCAATTCTACCTACAACCATTCAATAAAGAAGTTTTGCATGCAAAATTTACTTACAAATCCAAGATGAAGCTTATCAAACCCTAGTTGTAACACCTTCCAATGATAAAAAGCACCATGCATATGCCCAAAATAATCCTCCAAGTGTAGCGCCTCAACTCCAAAAGACAAAAGTAACCAAGACAAGAGCTAAAAGCAAGTCTCTCACAAGAGAGCAAGTTGTGTTATGTCCAAATGAGGCTAAAACGTCCTCAATTTATATCATCCTCATGACCTTTAATTACAAAATAGGTCATTAAAAACAACCGACAAGGCTGACTTTACAATATTTCATTATTTGTCACTTAAAATGCTAAAAATGTCAAACTAGAGCTAAAAATGGAGACCTCAGGCCCCTATGAGGGAGACGTTATCCCCTTCAGGGCATAATCATCATCCAGCAAGCAAGACGTTGGCCCCTCTGGGGCTCCTGCAACCTGCCATGTGTGCCAAACAAGCCCAGCACACTGCCATCTGCTCCAGAAAACGTCCAGCCTGTCCTGGGTGGCGTCCTATCCGTCAAGGCCATCATCCCATCTGCAAGGGGTTGATCCCCATAGGTCAAATCTCTACCACAACGTCCTGATGAGGGTGTCCTTCTCCATGCAGGGGCTCGTCATCTCTCTGTCCTGCCTCTGCCATCCCAGCAACCAT
Organism: Picea mariana; assembly: GCA_032191745.1. Taxonomy (NCBI): domain Eukaryota; kingdom Viridiplantae; phylum Streptophyta; class Pinopsida; order Pinales; family Pinaceae; genus Picea; species Picea mariana. Next base: position 367,427 of record JASDQU010099747.1, read on the forward strand.
CTGATGGGCTCTTCAGCCCCATGGAGGTCTGAGCTAATCATCTCCCCATGTGCACCGATCCTCTGGTACCTATCCACCAGGTATGGTCTTGCACATCAAAGACTACGCCCTCCATGGGCTCATCAGTCCTAGACATCATAGCAATGTAAATCATATCTCATCATTAAAGTTATCAAATATATGCAAGAAATCCCTAACATATCATCTAAGAGCTCAAAGACATTACACAGATCTACTATACAAAGCTAAGGAAACCGACAAAAAAACCTATTGGGCTAATACCCACAAGAGATGGAAAGTTTCCTCAAAGGATCATTCAAGCCATGTGTAATGAGGTGATATGGTTTTTAGGGATGTCCAGTCATAGTAAGACCAAGGGCAGGTGTCGTCTGTGGGTGCCTTTGTAGGAGGCGAGCTGTACCCGTCATTGATGCATTTTTTCCAAGCCCTTTTATTGCCTTATCTTTCTTTTATTGCTTTTTTACTTCAAGGTCTGACGAAGAGGACACTGCCTTGGCTTGGTGGCCAGATAATGGCAATGTTACCCACTGGCATCTTCGCAGAAATGAGAAGGCTGGCTCGTGATGAGACCCCCTTTCCTTTGGCCATGCAACCAAAGGTCACTGCCTTGGCTTGGTGACCAGATAATGGCAATGTCATACTGCTAAATACCTATGAACATAATGGGCCGACTCGTGATGAGACCTCCCATCCTCTTGGTTAGGTCTTGTTTTTATTATTATTATTTTTCTTAGGGTCCCTTAGTTTCTTATCGAGAGGCTTTTTATTGCCTTAGTTTCTTATCGAGAGGCTTTTTATTGCCTTCTTGGGGATCCCCTGGGCGAAGCATCTCTAGGTTTCATTTCCTATGGCTTTTATCTTTTACCAGCTACTTTTACCCCCTGGGCCTTTAGCCCCTTCTTCCCACAAGGCAAGATGTAGCCCTGAAAGGTCATCCTAATGGCCAAACTAGGGGAATGGGATGGATGAGCAGGTATAAGATGTAAAATGATGGAAGATGGTGGGAGCGGACGATGGCTCTGCAAATCCCCCTTGGTGGCTAACCAAAACCCATGAATACTAGCTTGCTAAGTTAACCCATCAATCACCCCAACAGTGGTCAAGTGGATTAGTGTAAGATCCAAGCAGTCATCCGAAATGAAAGGAACCTAATGCATATATAAGAAGGTTATAACAATCAAATATGACACATACCATGATATATGGGACTCATTACCTCATGGAGCAAGAGTCCTCTCCGATGCAAGCCCAGGCCGGTGGTGATGGAAACTGATACTGCTGATAGGACAAATCTGACGAAGAAGAAGAGAGATGGGCCCTCCAGGGCCATGCTCAAGTCAATCTTGCTCTCGACACTCCATGTCTAGGACCATGTGGGCCTCAAGACATGATCTCCTAGTTATCCCTAGATATCAGGGATAACAGTGCGCACAAGTGAGCTCTGCAGTTCTGAGAATGCCTGCCAGAATGAAGACTGGACTCCTGTATTTATACTGATTCTGGCTAACTGCCTAGGCCGACTTCTCATTATGGGTGCCTATTTACTTAGTATATAATATTTCTTCTGGACGACTTCTTCTCTTGTAGGCTAATAACCTAATACCAATTATCCTCTTGAGCCAACTTGTCTTCTAGGGTTATTAGCCAACTCATTAGGGTTTCTTCTTGCTTCCCAGAATATTCTATTCTTGTCAGGTTTACACGTGGAGGTAAATACCTCCCGTAGCTACCATAATATCAACAATACATTCCAGGGATGAAGCTCACACTGGGTAGGCATAATTTAGCACAGGACTTTTATGTGATGGACCTCCATGATACAAATATAATCCTGGGAGTACAGTGGCTCAGTACGTTGGGACCTATCACCACCAACTACAAGACTATGGAGATGTCTTTCACAGAGGAGAGTGGGAGAAAGGTAGTTCTCAGAGGAATGTCAGGAAACACAGCCAGGGTAGTCACAGCAAAGCGTATGGAGGCCATTTTCAAAAGAGAGGAGATTGTATATGCTGCTGAGTGCAAGATTTTGGCACGTGTGGACAAGAAGGGGAAGGTTCACTATGCACCAGAGATTCAGAGGATCATTGACAAACACGGTAAGGTGTTTGGACCCATTCCACCAGGAGTGCGACCAGATAGGGGATTTGAGCATATCATAGAGATGGAAGAGGGGGCAAAACCAGTCATCACTACCCCCTACTGGCACCCAAAGAAGTACAAGGACGAGATAGAGAAATTCAGGCAATACTTGGTAGGTGCAAGATTTGTGGTGAAATCATATCACAACAACCTTAAGTACTTCTTGGAACAGAAGGACTTAAATGAGAGGCAGCAAAAGTGGGTCAGCAAGATACAGGCCTATGACTTTGACATTGAATTTGTCAAATGGAAGAACAATATAGTTGTAGATGCATTATCCAGGAGGCCATCAGTTTATGCCATGACAGATATATCAGTTGACTGTAAGGCCCACCTCTTGGTGGAATACTCCAAGAACCAGTTCGCTTGTCAGTTGATGGATGGGCAAATACAGGATGACAACTTCAGAGTCATAGATGACATCATCTACTACAAGGGCTGAATTTTCTTGGTTCCTAAGTCAGCCTTTAAGGCTAAGATACTACAGGCATGTCATGACTCACGAGTGGCAGGGCACCAAGGCATTATCAAAACACACAGGCAGGTGAGAGAACGGTTTTCATGGAAGGGTCTCAAAGAAGATGTAGTGAGACACGTCAAAGAGTGCACTACTTGCCAGGAGAACAAGGATGAGCATACCCATCCCGCAAGACTGTTACAACCTTTACCCATTCCAGAGCACAAATGGGAAAGTATCTCCATGGACTTCATCACAGGATTGTCGAGGGCACAGGGGAAAGACTGTATTTTCATGGTGGTGGACAGGTTAACTAAGTTTGCACACTTCTTCTCCATTGCCACAGACTTCAGCGCAGCGCAGGTTGCAAAATTGTTCTTTAGGGAGGTCTTCAAGTTGCATGGATTGCCCAAGACCATTGTTAGTGACAGGGATCGCTGATTTATGAGCACTTTTTGGCAGGAGCTATTCAGGTTGGTTGGTACGGCCTTGACCCCTAGCACCAACTACCACCCTTAGACTGATGGGCAGACAAAAATAGTTAACAAGTGGGTGGAGGGATACCTCAGAAATTACATAGCCGGGCAACAAAAGGCATGAGTTAGGTGGCTCCACTTGGGGGAATATTGTTACAACACCACTTATCACATGTCCATTGGCATGACTCCTTTCAGGGCTTTGTACAGTTATGACCCTCTCTCCTTTGTAGAGATTGCCTTTGGTGATAGCAGAGCTCCGATGATATAGGATTGGGTACAACAGAGCCAAGACATACTCAGGGAATTGAAGGACCATTTGCAACGGGCACAAAATCAGCAGAAGAACCAAGCAGACAAGCAAAGGGTAGAGCGCACATTTGAGGTTGGTGACTTACTCTACTTAAGGCTCCAATAGTACATGCAGGCTTCTATCAAAAGAAGCGGAGCAGAAAAGCTCCAACCCTGGCTTTTTGGACCCTATAGGATCAGTAGGAAGGTAGGGGTCGTGGCTTATGAGCTTGAGCTTCCACCGGGTAGCAGAATTCACAACGTCTTCCATGTGTCATGCTTGAAGAGGGCCATTGGCCAACACATCACACCACTTGAGGTACTGCCACCCTTAGATGAAGAGGGACAGTTGGTACTCATGCCAAAGGAAATATTGGAAGTTCGGGAGAAGAAACTTCGGAGGAAAAGTATCAGGGAATAATTGGTCAAGTGGAAGGACCTGCCTATTGAGGATGCCACATGGGAGAATGAACAAGTGTTACAGGAGACAGGCTCAGAATTGCTTGTGGGCAAGCAATTTCTAGCAGGGGAGACTGTAATGTCACCCACCTCTTGATGAAGAGGTTAGGAGAGACTCAGTAGTCTAGCCATCCCCACTAGACTATAGTCTCATGCAGTGTGGTGAAAAGTCATCTAAACCTAATGTTATATTTTAAAGTTGACTTGAAAAAGTAAAAAGTAAATCACTGGGAGATTAGAGCGCTTGAGGTTGAGTTAGGAGCTAAACCTAAGGGTTAACTTAACTCAACAAAAGATTAGAAGGAGGTATAAAGGGAAGCCTAGGGTGCACCTCTCACTCATCTTGGATTATTATGCATTTGGCTATTGGGCTATTGAGCACACAGTTTTGAGGGTTTTGAGAAGACAAACCCTAGAGAACAACTCAGTGGTGAAAGATTCCACTCACCTTGTCCCAAGCTTGGTCTCGGGCATGAAACACTCCACCCACACCATTCTACAGTATTCACAGGTACCATCATTTATTCAGGAGAGCAGCAGGCCGTACCCTTGAGGGTTTTCCAGCAAGGGGCACATCATTCCTTGGAGATGAGTTCGATCCAGGTTATTGATAGGGTTTATTGATATTATAGCACCCGGGTATTTCTTGCAGGACCTTGTTCATCAGATCTGGAGTGTTTTGAGAGGTTTACTCTTGCTATATTATTATCTGGAGCTTTGGTATGTTTTTGAGAGAAGGAGGGTGCAACTGTGATTCAGATCTGCTCAGTTTGAAGGGTTACACCTCATATCTAGCCCTGAGACTTCTCCTAGTAGCTTGTGGTGGCCCGATCTATCCTTCTGGAGAATTTCAGGGCATTTGGAGGCCTCCTTCATTAGGGCCGAAATATTGAGCTTAACAGTCTTCAGGAGAGCGCAGTCTTGCTTGAGGGTTCATCAGTTTGGAGGAGCAGATCTTGGCATCAGGGCTTGAGACTTCAAAGAGGGCTTCTGCTTGCCCCGATCTATCATTTGGTGGAGTTTGGTGCTATTTGGAGGTCTTCTTCAGCTAGGCCAAAACATTAGGTCTTCACAGCCATACAGTGGAGCGTATCTGCAGCCAGGTGGAGAAGACTGACTCAAGGTATTCACTGCAAAGCATATGTCTGGCCTGATGTTAACCAGGTACATCAAAGATCCAATAAATTGTTTGTACATCGTGGGATCCACCAAATCTGAAGATTTGTCACTCAAGAGCTTCAGATTTATCGTCATAGATGTGGCAAAGGAAAATCACTTTTGATTTCTGCCACACTTCCAATCCCAAGAAGTAATGCATCAGACCTAGATACTTCATCTTGAACTCTAAAGCGAGATCCCTCTTACACCCATCAATGAGCTTCTCGTCCCCTATTAGAAACAGGTCATCTACATATAGAACCAAGATCAATGGGCATCCATCCTCAACCTTATAGTAAAGGTTAGGATTTGCCTCACTCTTGGTAAATCCCAAGCTCATCAAATATCCATCTATCCTGGCTTACCACGCCCTGGGTGCTTGCTTCAGCCCGTACAAGGCCTTCCTCAGTCTGCACACATGGGACTCCTTCCCATGGATCACAAAGCCTTGTGGTTGTTCCATGTACACTTCTTCCTCTATTACAACATTCAAGAAAGCAGTCTTGACGTCCATCAAGTGTAATTTCCATCCCATTGCGGAAGCAATCACAATGATTGATCTAATGGAAGTGTATTTTGCTACAAGAGCAAAGGTTTCGTCAGTCTTCTCCCTCTTTCTGAGAGAACCCTCTAGCCACAAACCTTGCCTTGTACTTCTCTATGGTGTCGTCTGCAGCATGTTTGATCTTGTAGATCCATTTGGAAGTCACAACTGACTTCCCTTCTAGTCTCAGAACGACCTCCCATACATCATTCTTCATGATGGACTGATACTCCTCCATCATGGTATCCTTCTATTCTGGCTTCTTAGCAGCTTCTTCAAAAGTGGAAGGTTTTGAATCAATGATGTTGCTCATTAGTGCCACATAGCTGGAAAACTTATGTGGTCTCTTGCTCTCTCTAAAGGAGTCTTTGGGAGTTGCATGTCCTTCAGCTTCCTGCAAGATGTTCTAAAGCCAAGTTGGTCTCTTCCCGGTAAACACAACTTCTTCAGGTAGATCTACAAGTCTTTCTGACTCTACCATATCATTCTGAACTTCTGGGATGATTTCTTCAGGGGTAGAGTCTACCATTATTGCATCTATGGGAGCCACTTTCTCTATTTGGTCCTCATCTATGTGAGATTCCCTTGATCTTTTGAAGGCTTCACCTTCATCAAATGTTACATCCCGGCTGATCTCGATCTGTCTCTGCCATGGAATGTAAATTCTATAGGCCTTCGAAGTCTCACAGTATCCAACGAATGTGCCTTTCTTTCCTGAAGGTTCCAATTTCGTTCTTTTTTCCTTGGGAACATGTATAAACACTGGACAACAAAAAATCCTTAAGTGACTGACTTCTGGCTTCTTTCTGGTGAACACCTCTTCAAGTGTCTTGTTCCCCAATATCTTATGAGGGATTTTGTTCTGCACATATACAGTCGTATTGGATGCTTCTGCCCATAAGTGCATGGGTAGGCTCTGGTCATGTATCATCGCTTTTGCTGCTTCTATGATGGATCTATTATTTCTTTCTGCAACCCCGTTCTGTTAGGGGTTGTAGGGAGTTGTAAGCTCCCTCTTAATCCCTACTTCTTGGCAAAAGTCTTTAAACCCCTTTAAGGTGTACTCACCTCCATTGTCAGATCTCAAAACTTTAATCTTCATCTCAGAGAGATTCTCAAGTAAAGCCTTGAACTCTTGAAACTTGTTAAGGACTTCATCTTTTTCTTTCAAGAAGTAGATCCATGTCTTTCTAGAATAGTCGTCTATGAACAATACATAGTATACAAAGTTGCCAAGTGATGGCACCATCATCTGTTTGCATACATCGGAGTGTATGATGTCCAAAATACCTTTGGATCATCTATCACTGCTTGTAAAGTTTCCCTTGACATTCTTGCCAAGTGCACAACATTTGCCTACTCCGTCATGGTCTATCTAGATTTCTGGTAGACCTGTAACCATTTAGCTCAAAACTGATAATGCTCTATAGTTCAAGTGAGCAAACCTTCAATGCCATAGTTCACTAGAGCTAACACTATTGTGTACAAGGGCTTGTTCTTGGTGTCCCTTCAACTTATACAATCCTCCCTCTCGGACACCAATCACAATGGCTTTATTTATGCTTGAATTCTTGGGCCATAAAAGGACTTGGCCATCCACAAAAGCTACCCTAAAACCTTTATCTTCTAAAGATGAAATAGATAGAATATTCTCCTTTAAACCTTGTACAAATAGTATATCTTTAATTGAAAGAGGGTTACCTAAGTCAAGTTGTAAGGAGGCTTCTCCAACGCCTTTGATTGCATGTTTGGAATCGTCTCCAAGCACCACTTGAAGTGAGAAGTCCTTTTCTGTTAATTTTGATAGAGAGTTTTTGAATCCGGTCATATGCTTGGAAGCACCGCTATCTATGAGCCAAGTATCGCTTCCTTGAGTGATGGTTCTGGTGAGTGCTGAAATGAATACAAATTCTTCATCTTTGGGTTTGTGTTCTTCATCATCAGCTGCATGTGCATGGTGCTTCTTCTTCTTTTCCTTCTCATGTTTATGAGGACATTGTGCAGCATAATTTCCCATCTTCTTGCAATTGAAGCATTGAACCTTTGACATATCCCTCCTACAACGTGGCTTCTTAGACTTCCTCGGACTACATTCTTCTCTTTCCTTTCTCTTCTTCACTTGTGCTGCAAGTGCTTGGTTTTCCTCATCATCTACCTTTTGTTTCTTGGACATCAATCTAGATTCCTCTTGAGAGCAATCTGCCCATAACTTGCCAAACTTGGGTAACTTCCTTCTTGCACAAATTCCTTGGACAAATGGGTCCCAAGAGGGAGGGAAACCATTTAGCATAGTGGTTACTAGTTCAACATCTTCTACTGGGTCTCCAATGGCTGCTAACTGGTCTTTGATCTGTGAGATCCTTGTAAAGAAGTTGGCTATCGTCTCTGACTTGTTCATAGTCACATTTCTGAGTTGATGTCGTAGGGTAAGCTTTCGACTGGTGTTCTTTCTTTCATAGAGTATGGTTAGGGCATCAAACATCTCCTTTGCAGTCTTTAGTTCTGATACATTGGGGATCAGGTGATCCTTGATTGAGTCTGTCAAGATCCTCTTGGCCTTGACCTCATTCTTCTTGAACTTTGCCTTTGCTTCTTCATATTCGGGTTATGGAAGCATCTTCTTGACGTGATCCAATAATTCATTCTCTTCTAGAAAGAGTTGTATTCTATGCTTCCAGGATCTGAAGTTATCTGCTCCATCCAATCTATCTTCAACTCTCATATTGGTTGACATTTTCTCCGGTAGAAACCCTAGCACTGAAAAACCTCGATTTTTCAAACTTCACCAAACTACACATTGAGGGTTTCAAGGAGTGCGCTAGGTTAGGACGAATTGCTCTGTCAAGGAATTATTCCCAACCTCCTTGGGATAGTGCTCAACGATCTTGACAAAGTATTATAGTTGCAAGGTGTCATTGTAGCGATCTTCCTTCCAATGGTCAAACTGTTCTGAAGGTAACCACCTTTGATACCATGTTAGATTTTCCTTATTTAAAGAGCATTAGTGTTACTAGTGTTCTTTTACTTCGTTACCATTAACATATATATCATGTACTGAGCAGTAGCAACATAAACAAGAGACAGAAAAGAACACAAGAGATTTATCCTGGAAAACCCCAAATGGGGGAAAAACCCATCAACCTTTCTTATAGATAGATTTCGTTAACAAAGGAAGTCCAATCAGATAAACCCTAGCACAAGTGCCAACTTAATCAGAAATACCAACCCAGTTGTAGCAACACCACCATACAAAGGTAGCGCACCTCCTCAAGGAGTAGCGCACAAGAGAGAGAGATATCAAAACACTGAGCAATAATAAATTGTGCAACTGCAGCTACTACGTCACCTCCTCCAAACTTGCACTTTGTTTCTGTGTAGCTGGGAGAGTGTGAGTGAGTGAACAAATGAGCCAAGACGTCCTCTATTTATAGTCTTCCTAGCCACTAGACTAGGTCGAATTCTTCTCTAGACAGGTATCTTTTCATTATTACTTTATTCTTCTGGGCCGACTTCTCTTCTAGGGTATTTCAATATCTGTTCAATGGATATCTTGCTTCCGGAATCTTCTTTGCTTCTAAGAAAGGTCATCTAAGAGGGAAAGATCCTCCCGCAGCTACCAAAACATCAACATCGAGGACGTGGGAAACGTGGGGTTCACGACCCCCACCCCGAGGTACGCGTCCCAGTGGAACACCGAAAATTTACAACTCCACCTCCGAGATGAACTCTCTCATCTCCATAATTGACAAGCGATAATCCACTTTTTGTTCCACTGTTTTTTACTATTTTTCTGTAAATATAAGACATTTAAAAAAGGAAAGATATTTAAAAATGTGAAAAAATGAATAATTTTGTATTTTTTAAAGTTTGCCAATATTTTTTGGTATTTTTCCTAATGTTGCCAATATTTCTTCCCAAACCCTCGGTGATATATTTGTCGACACGATGTTTGCAAAGTTGTTTTTATTCCTTTCTCTCACTAGCACCCTCCCTTCTTGGGCAGATCTCAGCTATTTCAGTAAATTTAATGGGTTGCTCTGAAAACTTGTGCCTCTTTTAGGGCAGCGCACCCTTTTTTTCTTACAACCAACCTATTGCAGTATTTTTTAGGGCAACATTGGTCTTATGGATGCAAAGTGGTTGTTTCCCCATCTTAATGGGGCCATCTACCATATGTTGATCAAATGACAACCCTTCTTCACAACAAAGGCTTATGGATGTATTTGGAGAAACCACATCCAACTGAAAATGATGACAACTATGATCTAGTGTGTTTGAATAAGAATGAAGCCCTCAAGTTAATCTCTATTTATGTGGATCCTGTTACGCCCTCTCACCTAGGGGTAACTAGAGGAGATCATGTCTCATGGCCTGCAATGAAGACAATGATCGCGATGATGATGATCACCATCATTCTCCACAGGTAGCAGCCTAGCAACCCCTCATATGCCTCCCTCCTCATTCATCTTAGCTTATCACACCTAATCAGCATGGCTCATCGGATGATGGTGGTCCAACACATTATAAGGTACACTAGTCATTGTTTCATATAAATTGTCATATTTAATGCATTAGACATTGAAGTTAGATAATGAATCATAAGCTTGGAAGTTATGTTTTTTGCCTTGTTTCACCTTGGTGGCCATCATTTGTATCCTAGTCTAGTGTTGTCACTCTTGGGGAACAAGGGTACTACTAGGAGACTTTGATAACAGTAACATACTATCCCCCCCCCGATTCTTAACACTTTCCATCTTGCGACCTTCCACAGTGTATTAAACTTCGGTAATGGTTGTTAGTAGTTACATGTACACCAAAAAAGCCCATGGTTCATCCTCCTATGAGAAGAAGGGCTAGAATGCCAAGGTTGATGCAACTGCTAGAAAAAATGAATAAAAAGGAAAGAATAATATAAAAGAAAGAACAAATGATGGGATAATAAATGACCAAGTCAAAAGTCGGAGGTCAGCTTGAGCTTTACCCCCTCATTAAGAGATGTTTTCCCCTCGTCCTAATGCACTGAATGCATGTCAATTAAAAGGACTTAATCCCAGTAATAAAAGAAAAGGAAGAATAAAGTGCTTGAAAACTAGAAGGGGGACTTGCAATGCATAAAATCAATATCGAAAGGCAAAAAAAGGGGATTTGGAATACAAACATTGGCGAGGAAAGGGTATCTCAAGCAACGAGCACTCCATCTTCAAAGGCACTCATGGAAATCGACCTGTTATCGCACAATTTGTACTTTCCCAAAAGCCAAAGGCAAGTGAACAATAAATTGGCGTAACAGGAGGTTGTCCTGTCACTATCACCTAAACAAGACACCTCTTTCTCTTTAGGGGTAGTACCCCAGGGGAGACGTCCCCAGTGACCTGGGGGTTTGAGAAGGCTAAGGTAAGGGTAGCAAGAAAGTCAGACCCCTCTCACAGGTCACTCTGATCAGAAAGTCCCAAAGGTTTTAAGAAGACCATGGGGTAGACCTTTGGGCATGGGGTGCATGTGATAACAGGGAAATGTAGAGTCTTACTTGTGGGCGCCTTTGTGGAGGGTGAGTTGCACCTTGTCATGAATGAAATTGTTTCCTAGCCCATTCATTTCCATTTATTCTTTCTTAGCTTTCTCTCTTTTGATCTTTTCTTTTGTGCTACAAGGGAATAGTTTGAAGATTTTCAAGTCCTATCAAGCTTGTCAACTGGGTCTGTCTTTGACCACAAATTGACTCTAAGTTTCAACTGTCTGATAAAGTATTTGCTGTTGTTTTAGGACAGCCAACAGTCCAAGAACTTCTTGCTGATTTGTTACGGTTGCACTTCCAATTTTAGGTACTCTCGCATGTAGTTTTAGTAACCAGAAGTTAGCACATGCATACTAAAATAAGTACAACACACCTAAGGATCTTTACAGCTGAAAATGAACAGATCTAAGAGACTAACACATGCATTTTTGTACACAGGTATTTTTGGTCAGCATGACCCTGGATAAACCCCCCCGGGGAAAACCAGTTTGGGATATATGTCTATATAATGATGATCAAAGCAAGAGATACAACAAGTAATGAAATACAATGGAACTTGTATACATAGCAAGCTCCTCACGAGCCTTGCCACAAGAACCAGAGAAAGAAGTGCCCAAAACGTGGTGCGCCCTCTCCCTTTGTTGCCCTCTGCTCTAAACTGAAGCACCCTAGCTCATCTGTAACCCAATGAAGAAATCCCTCCACAGGAATATCCTCTCCTATGCTGCCTCTCCACTGAAACTGTCAGAGCTCGAATCCTCCAAGAAGATCTGCTACCAGGTAGCTACCAATCCTCTCAATAGGTGCGCCCTCCTCCTAGCAGAAATGATCACCATAAATAAACTGAGCCATAATCTGAATGTCTCTCTCCACAGAAACAAGCGCCCAATCTCTCCTCTCCCTATGCATCAGACCTCATCTCAATCTGACAAGTCCTCCTCTCCTGATAAGCAAATGAAAGATAATGAATGCGCCTCCTCTCCTAGATGCGCCCCTCCTCCATGTAATATGCTCCCTCTCAAGAATGAAGGCTATGGCTCCATGGAAATGCTCTCCATGCAAGCTCAAACCAACCACAAGCTTCTCCTCAAGCTATCAAGGGCTTTGCTCAAACCCTCATGAGGTGCGCCCTCCTTCTCCTCAAGAAATTTGCCCCTCTTCTCTTCTCCAAAACTCACAAGTGAAGAATGAGTCTCCAAAAATACCTTTACCCTCCCTTTAGCCTCTTTGAGCCAACCCTAAAAGATCAATGGCCTAGATTAGATCTAGCCAAGTCTAATCAATGGGTGAGATCTCATCCTATAATCTCACTAAGGAAACCCACTTTCCTTAGTTGCTTTATGTCTATTAATTCACCCACATTGTGAATTAATTGTCACTTTATGACTTAAGTGACATATTTCACTTTTGACTTAAAACTCCTAAGTCAAAGTGAAATTAGAATCATAAAGTAAAGTACAAGGGTAATAGTCTTTCCAAGGTACCCAAATCTCAACATAGTTGAGGGCCACTGTCCTGGCTTGGTGACCAGAGGTGACAGTGTCATCCACAAAACATTTAATGGAAATGAGGTCGGCTCGTGATGAGACCCCCTTTCTCTTGGCTATGCAACCAAGAGCCATTACCCTGGCTTTGTGACCAGATAGGTGGTAATGTCATACCGCTACATGTCCATGGTCATAATAGGTCAGCTCGTGATGAGACCTCCTATCCATCAACTAAAATATTGAGTGTTCATGTTATCTTGTGGATCCCCTTTCCTTACTGAGAAGACTTTCACTGCTTTCTCGGGGATCCTTGGGCGAAGCATCTCGAAGTTTTCAAAATGGATTTTAACTCTTGCCAGCTACTTTTACCCTCTGGGCCTTTAGCCCCTTCTTCCCACGAGGTAAGGTACAACCATTCCTAGTGTAGCCAATCCCAATGACCAAAAGATGGGGAGATGGAAGGGATAAAGATGGAAAGTGGTAAGTATGGAGGGAACGAACGATGAATCTTCAAAGATCCACCCAGTAGCAACCCATCCTAAAGGGAAATCAACTTACTAGGGCATCGTGTCACCCTCCCAGGTTTAAACAAGGCAAAGAGCATAATTTCCAAGAAAACCTCATGAAATAAAGAAGGATTCAATACAACATGTTCAAGTGCTTCAAATATCGGAGTGATACATACCATGATACCTAGACTCATTACCTGATGAAACAAACCCACTGCCACTTCAGGACCAGGCTAGTGTGATGGACGTTGTTGCTAGCGATATGTGGACTGTACTTGAAGAATAGAGGGGCCCTCCGGGGCTATGTTTAGGTCGTTCGGCTCTCGGCACTCCATGTCTGTAACCTGTGGGCCTCGAGACACGATCTCCTTAGTTATCCCTGGGCTAGGGGATAACACTAACTATTCATGATAAACTCAATAACTGCTAATTATACCTTAATGTCTAATAGACCCTCAACTTCTATTAATTTCACTTGACTAACCTAGCCTATACACTTCAATTAATAATTTCTAGACTTATAATTAATGAACCAAAAGGTTCAGTACAAGGTCTATTTCAGAACGGCTATATTTTTTCAGTGAGCCGAGTTTGACTTGTGAGTCAGGGTCAAACTCAGCAATTTTTAACTATGAAGTAAATGTATTTTGAGATGTTTTCTTCTACTTAAAATATCATCTGCACATTTTTCCAAATTGTTTTAAATTCCATAATCCATTTCTCCCAGGTGTTATAAACATGGTAACTATGCTTTCAGTCATGTCACTCATACCAGACAATTCTAACTGACAGCACATATATGATATTGTGTTCAGATCATATCAACAAAGGGTACCTGTGAAACAAAATAGGTGTATTTGGCACTAAATTGCTGCAGTGCATGTTGCACCACACGGCCATGGTCAACTTCACCCTTTGCGATCAAGGTAATTTGCTGTTCTATAAAGCTACGAATTTCAGGCAAGCAAAGATCTGCATCAATGCACTGATATCCTCGGATCAGGGTGATTCCTAGAACTGTGGGAATAAGCTGCCTTCCTGCATGCACCTGAAGTTTATCCATTGATATAAGAAAGTAAATGTTTAATACAAATTGAAGGAATACAACAAAAATCACCACAACCATATTAAAACTTTCTTGATACAGATCAAATAAAATAAAAAGAAAGTAAACCAAACTTCAAAACCTGAGCATAATTCCTTTCACATATATTATTTATATGGACTGGAATTGACGCATCTGTGCCAATCCCATGTTTCTCCATTAGAGAAATTAGCTCACTTTCGGTGAGGTAACCTGGGGGTGAAGTAAATCCCTGCATGTTGAGAAGGCCAGTCAGAATAGAAGACAGCTGTTACTTCCTCGCTATGACAGAGATGGAAATGGTCATCTATGATAAACATTACCTGACAGTTCAGTATTTCTGCAAAGGAAAGTAATAGAACTAACATATGTGAAAACTGCCAAATTCAGCATGAAACAATGAACACCAATCACATCCACCAGATTATATATCTAAAGGATTAAATTCGTACCTCATAAAGCTCCACTTCTGAAATCTGTAGGGAGTCACCTTTGGAGAATGGGGGTAGGCTCTCCTCAGTTACAGCAAGCCAAGGCATAATAGCTGTGAATCCTGGAGATGTTACAGTTTGTCCAGTGCAGTGAAATTTTTCTCCTCCTGCTGAGAATTCTACCTTTTTCCTGTACCAGCCAAACATGTGATTTCACAAGCTTCGGGCAAACAAGTTTAAAAAGATATGTTGCAGTCAAACTATTGTGATATTTATGAATATGAATTCATTCCAAATTATTCTTCCATTCTAGTTGATATCTGCTTTAGAAATTATTAAATGCACATGGTAATCAATTCAAGTCTATATAGTACAGACATAATTAACCAGAATGAACTGAACAAAAGAAAGAGCAACCTTCAGATATTAAACTGTAGGCTATAGCAAAACCAATAGGAATCTGAAGCAATTTAATAGAAATTCACTTTCCATGCTGAAATAGTTACATGGAATATTGAAAATCCTTTTGAAGGATGATAAGTTTTTACTATTTAGTAAAGAGAGTGGCTTGATTATGACTTCTGTTACCTCCCAAACCTGCACTTCAAATTTTGCAAAGTTCTTTAACAAAGTGCAACCCTAGGAGCACTTGGGAAGATTACCCAATGTCACCTCAGTGATACTTCGTCTCGATTTAGACCAGTTATTTTTCGGCACAAGAGGGGAAACCCTAGAAAGATTGTTTTTTATGTTTTCTTTAGAATAAGATAGATGGTGGAATTTACCAAGAATAGTGCCTATCCAGTTGGGTTATGTTGTCAAAACCAATAAACAAGAGGGTCTGAATGTGATGAAGTGGGGTAGTTAGGCTATTAACAATATGCTCTAACCAACCACATAGGTCTTTTCAATATGCAGAAATTAATAGGAGGGCCATTCCAAAGACACACCTCATAAGAAGAGATAGAGAGCAAGCAGTAGTGGTCTCACAAGTAAGTGAATTGTGTTTGATCCAAATAAGGGCTAGCCTCTTTTATATGAGGTAACCCTAGCGCATATGTCCACATAATGATCTAAAACAACAATAATCCATGATACAAGTGGGGTCGACCCCTCAAATAGCCTCTAACAATGAATAATCATGCTAATACACCATAATAATGTCCTAGGTCACACGTGTGGTGACATCATGCTCCAAGGGGATGTGTGAAGCCTCCAAAGACCATGTCTCATCATCCAAAAGGTGCAAGCAAGGTGGAAAGGTGTGCCTCCTCATCAAGGATCATGTCACATAAGACATCAAATGGTGCCACGATGGCAAAAAAGCCCATCATCATCAAGCAAACCCTAGTGCATGACGTCATCATCAAGGAACTCAACGTCCAAGGTGGGAAGACCAACGTCCAAGGTGGAATGATCATGCATCACCTCTCTAAGTAGTGTCCAAGCATAACTATGTGCAACGTCCTCCATCAGATGTTGAATAAGGTGAGGGGTGTGTTATCCATTGAGTTGCACTAGCTAGACTTGCAGTTGAGTCACCAAAGACTGAGCAGTCAAAAGCTCAAAATTCAGTGTTTAGAAGTTCAGCCAATCTATTTGACCATTTTTTCCACATTTCCATAAATTGTAATAAGAGGTGTTGCATGATGAATTTTGTAAAAGGTTTAGCCACCTATGACCTGGACAAGAGTTATTACTCTAGAGTGTTTTTTTTACTTGTTAATTATATATTGTTGCTTCAAGCGACTTATAATTTTCGAGTTTTTTCACTCAATTCCTCCAAAGCTGGATTATACACTCATGGTCAGGCCTTGGCATGGTCTTCTAAACCTAGTGTCTAATGTATATTACCATGCCTAACATCCTCCTAGAGTCTCATGGAAATGTGCTAAGTCACCCTTAGGTTTTTTAAAGTTTTTCAGTCAATAAAAAATTTCCCACAAACGGGTAATTTTAATTGTAAAAGTCAAAAAAGTCATAAAAAGGGCATAAGATGTTGTTATATGCCATGTTGGTGCTCGTTTTCTAACCCATAGCACCTCTGAAACCCTTATCCCTCTTTTTGTTGAGGCAAAAAAGTGATTTTAATCACTCAAAAATGATTTTTGCTCTCAAAAGGGTGAAAAAGACATAAAAAATCAAATAAAATCAGCATGCTATTATTAAGGAAACATGTCGGGGACATGTTTCCTCATGTCTGGAGTTCCAAACTTAGGTGGCGAGTTCACTCTTGGTGAAGGTGACATAGAGGAGGAGTTAAGGGAGGGTGAAGATCCCAAGATAGGGACTCGACCTCAATTGGCATAGGTGGCGCACTTGGAAGAGGCGGTGATAATCCCAATGACTAACTCAACCTCCCTCTCACCTACCATCTACACTTGGTGTGTTCCTTTGAAGCACATGTCTTTTGAATCGAAGAAGGACTCGACTCACTTGGAGTGTTGTCCCTCCTCCACTCCACTCATCCCCACATCGCTCATGCGCACTCTCTTGGAGCTCACGCACTTGTCTTGGGATCTTCACCCAAGAGGTAATAAATTGAAGTCGACCCCTCCCTTTGTTGGTTAATGGGAGTTGGGACTTGGCTTGATTGTTCTCTATTGTAATTCAGTATTTTCTATTGGAATAAATCGAAAGGCTTTGGAGATATACTCATTGGTATGGTGGCTCTTTTGTGGATTGTCAAATTGTTATGTGCTTGAGGTGATGTAGTTTCACTTGGTTCTTTCTTTACATTGTTGAATATTGGCCATTGGAAAAGCATTGTTGTTGTTAATTTTAGAGCAGCTATTAAGTTTCTTTTCAATTTACTAGATAACAATAGCATAGGTAGGATCACTGAGAGAAACACAATCACAAGATACACAACATTTATCCTGGGAAACCCTCATGGGGGAGAAAACCCAGCAAAAACTTCCTTAATATAGATAGCCAATACAATGCCAAGACAATAAACCAAAACACTGGAGAATATCCAACACTGAGCAATGCACCTCTCTCTTCCTTCTTCTCCCAACTGCAGCTATCTCCAAACTTGCACACTTGTTGAGTGGAATAAGTGAGTGAATGAATGAGGCACTAGCTTGATTTACTCTTTTCCTGAACCCGAAAAAGTTAGGAGAAGGATACATCGCCTTGCCCGTAGGAGGCTACTTGAAAGTCTTGGAGAAGAACCACTCACTGATATCCAATTCTTGTTCCAAACTAATAATCAACAAACTGTTAATAATCCCACTAATACTCCTAATGCAACCATGAGTGTGTTTTTCAGGCCTTTGAATTTTGCAGCAATCCAAGGTGCCCCACACCAAGTCCCTGAGAAATCCATAGACAAGTTACCTACGTTTCAGGGAAACAATGCAATCAGTGCAAAGTCTCACATCTTGAACTTCCAGATGTGTGTAGAAAGGTATTGTAGAGGTCATAGTGAAGAAGATGTAAAGATGACCCTTTTTGTGTATTCACTAGAAGGAGATGTTGCTGAATGGTTTACAGATTTTGATCCAGCTAAGTTTAGCACCCTTGATTCGATATTGGATGAATTTAGAAAGAGATGGGGTGATCAGAAGGAACATAGGTTTCAGTTAGCTGCCCTCACTTCTAGCCATAAGAAAGAGAATGAAACTATGGAGGATTTCAACGCTAAGTTTAACAGCTTAGTTAAGAGTCTGCATGATGATATAAAACCCTCAGATGCTGCAGTCTTGATATATTATATGGAGGCTTTTGAGGGTGAAATGAGGTATGCCTTAAGGGATAAGGATCCTCAGAATTTGAGAGCAGCACAAGCCACAGCGATAAGAATTGATAAGAATATGCAGGATGCTAGGAAATCCAACATTCATGGTTTTACAAGAGGTTCTTCTTCTTCAAAAGTTAATGATGAAAGGAAGAAGAAGGTTGAGGGTCAAGAGTCGTCCAATGATGGAATTAAAGAGTTGACCCAACTTATCAAACAGATGGAAATAAATCATGCCAATCAGATCAATACCTTGTAGAATAGATTGATTACTATGGAGAGGTCACAGAATAATAGACAACATCCTAGGTCGAATGATAAATGGCCTACGAGACCTCCCCAACATGAGCAAAGGCCACCTAATCCTTTTGAATCCACCAACTTGGTAGATCATCACTCAATACCTTATTGTAGGCCTTGTGGTGAGTTTCATGAGGAAACAACTTGTCCAGTTTTCCTTGAGGGTTGTTATGATAATGATTATGGAAGTCAAGGAAATCAACAAGTTAACATGTGTGGTATGAAGTACAATTGTGGCATATATGATTGGATGGAGTTTGTTGAATATGGAAATAGTGCAAACCTTATGAATAATGTTGTTGACAAAGCAACAGAGAAGTTTGGGCCTAAACCCACACCCCAGCAAATAGCAAAAATGGCTAAGAATAGGGGTATCACATACCAAAGGAATGGAAATAAAGATAAAGGTCAAGTTAGTGTACCCAAGGTATCCCCTTTTCCTCCTAAGTCAAATGTGCATGTTGACTCAAGTTTAAATATTGACTTAGGTGGTTGGTTGAGTAACGTTAAGATGTTGGTCCCAGTGTCAAAACTTATGAAGATCCCCTCTCAGAGGGAGAAGTTACTCAAAGCCATAGAAGATCCTCCTCAAAGTTTTGTTGACAGGCAACCAGCGGTGGCCTACCAGGATGCATCGGTTATTCTACAGAATTGGGATAGGGGGAATGAGAAGAATTTACCTTTCTACCTTTCTTTACTTGTGAACAACAAAGTATTACACAATTGCATGCTAGATTCAGGGGCAAGTTCTAATGTTATGACTAAGAAAGTAATGGAATAGTTGAACTTAAGAATATCTCGACCTTATCATAACATTTGTGCCATGGATAGTAAAACGATTGAAGTGCATGGATTGATTAAGGGTTTGCAAGTACACTTAGCAGTCTTTCCGGACATTATGTTTGAAATGGGCATTGTGGTGATTGATGTTTTGGATGCTTGGGGAATGTTATTGAATAGAAAGGCAGCTGCAGATTTGGGTGGTAACTTACAAATGGATTTATCTTATGCTACCATCCCTACTCCAGATGGGAACACTTTCAAGTTGACTAGGGAAGTGTTTAGAAGATATCATATTGAAGACCCAAGAAACCCCAAAAATGAGTCAAAATATAATGAGGAGAGTCTTGGTAATTATGTCGTCTTATCTAACTCTATTGTGCCCTTAGAGGAAAAAGTTAAAGAGGATAGAGTTGATGAGGTATGGTACATGAATTTTGACGGTGCTTTCTCTAGAGCAGGAAAAGGTGCTGGAATTGTGCTTCAAGCTCCAAGTGGTAAAGTGTTTAAATTTGCTTATAGATTGGAGTTTGATGCAACCAATAATGTGGTCGAGTATGAGGCCTTGCTACTTGGTTTAGAAATTTGCAAGGATATGGGTGTGAAATGTCTAAACAACAAGGGGGACTCAAACTTGGTCATAACACAATTAAAGAATAAATTTACTTGCAAGTCTGAAAGATTGAAAAGGTATAGGAATGCAATTTGGGACTCCATTGGTGATCTAGATGCTTTAAACCTTATTTCTATTCCTAGAGAACAAAACGCTAAGGCTGATGAACTTGCAGTAGCTGCTTCCACACTTCAGCTTTCAGATAATTTGATTGATGAGAATATTACATTGGAAATAATTTTTAGACCCTTTGTTCCTGATAACATGAATCATTGGCAGGTTTTTGATGATGACAAACACGTTATTAAGTTATTGACTCGTATGCATGAGTTTTCTGATTTTGACATCAGTGTAAAAGAAGAGGGTTGTAATTATACTGGAGATGATGATAAGTTAAATCCAGTTCCTAGGCGGGTTGTGGCCCAAGAGAAAAGCTTTGACAGACAAGATGGTCACAAACGAAGAGAAGAGTCAAAAGAGAAACTTTGTGATCACTTAGAAGTCAACATCGGAAGTGATCAAGAGCCTAGGATGATAAAGGTAGGCAAAACTACCCCTATTGAAGAAAGAAAAGAAATTATTAAGTTATTAAAAGAATATAGGGATGTTTTGGCCTTCAGTTATGATGAGATCAAAGTCTATAGGGAGGATGTAATTCAACATGTGATTCCTTTGAAGGAAGAAACTAAGCCCTTTAGACAGAAGTTGATGCAAATGAACCCCGAGTTAGCTCCTTTGGTCCAACGGGAGTTACAAAAAATCCTAGAGACAGGCATCATAGCCCAAACCAGACATTCTTCATGGTGTTCGAATTTGGTTGTTGCTAGGAAGAAGAATGGAAATATTAGGTTGTGTATTGACTTCAGGAATTTGAACATTGCTTGCACAAAAAACCACTACCCCCTGCCCAAGATGGAAACTTTACTTCAAAGAGTAACAGGATCAGGAATGATTTTCATGCTTGATGGATTTTCCGGTTATAATCAGATTAGACTTAATGACGAAGATAGGCATAAGACTACATTTACTACTCCATGGGGAACCTTTGAATACCTTAGAATGCCATTTGGTTTGTCAAATGTTGGAGCTACTTTTCAAAGAGCTATGGATTATGCCTTTAGAGGGTTGATTGGAAAGTTGATTGAGATATATCAGGATGATTTAACAGTATTTTCTAAGGATGGGAAAACTCACATTGACCACCTTAGGCAAGTTTTGGACAGATGTAGAGAGTTTGGGATTTCTCTAAATCCTGCTAAGTCAGTCTTTGGGGTGACTGAAGGTAAATTATTGGGCCACATAATTTCCAAAGATGGGGTCAAGTTAAACCCAGAGAGAGTTGAAGCAATCGAAAAGGTACCCTTGCCTGTTTCGAAGAAAGCTCTCCAATCCTTCTTAGGCCAAACCAATTTTGTTCATAGGTTCATTCCCAATTATGCAGAGATAATGAAACCTATATATAAGTTGCTTAGGAAGGATGTCAAGTTTGAGTGGAATGATGAAAGTAAGAGAGCTTTTCAAAGTATAAAAAATGCCATATCTGAAGCTCTCGTCCTTATTAGCCCAGATTATACTAAGGACTTTTAGATTTTATCCTTTGCTTCTGAAGACACTATTGTTGGTGTATTGCTTCAGAAAAATGATCAAGGCCATGATCAACCCATTGCATATATGAGTCGAGCCTTGCAAAATTAAGAGTTAAAGTATCCCATGTTTGAGAAACAGGCTTATGCCTTGGTAAAATCACTCAAACATTTCAGAGTCTTCATCGGATATTCCAAAGTGATTGGTTGTGTTACTAATTCTGCGGTTAAAGATGTTCCATCTCAAGTAGAAGGATTAGGCTCAAGGGGTAGATGGATTGCTAAAATCCAAGAGTATGATTTGGAGATCAAACCCACAAAATTGATAAAGGGTCAAGGTTTAGCAAAAATGTTGACAGAAAGTAATGAGAAGGCCTTGGGTATGGTTTGCCAAATTGATAATGAAGAGTTCCCTCCTAACTTATTAAAACTTGAACAAGTGGAATGGTATACAGACATCATCTTTTATCTTAAGAATCTAACATGTCCAGGTCATCTAGTAGGACACAAGAAAAGGGATTTAAGGTTAAAATCTTCGAAGTATGTCCTTACTAGAGATGGATTAGGATGGAAGAATCCTGATGGGGTTATCCTTAGATGTGTGGATGACGTTGAGTCAAAGAAACTAATGGATGAATTCCATTGAGGGTTTTGTGGTGGATATTTTGCTGCTAAAACCACTACCCACAAAATCCTTAGAGCAGGATATTATTGGCCCACAATATTTGCAGATGTACATCAATTTGTCAAGAAATGTGAGTCGTGTCAACTTTTCACTAGAAAGCAAAAGTTAGCAGCTCTCCCTTTGCAACCAGTTGTGGTTGAAGCACCTTTTCAGCAGTGGGGATTGGACTTCATCGGAAAGTTTAATGATAATTCAAGTAATGGGTGTTCATGGATTATTACAACTACGAATTACTTTACCAAGTGGGTTGAAGCTGTTAATGTTTATGCCATTATTATAGTTCTTTGCATTTCAATAGATAAGAGCATCATAAGAACAAGATCACTAAGAAATACACATTCACAAGAGACACAGCATTTATCCTGGGAAACCCTCTAGGGGAAGAAAACCCAGCAAAAATTTCCTTATCATAAATTGCTAATACAATGTTCAAGAGATAACTCAAACCAATACAAATAGTCCTCTCCAAGAGATGCGCCACTCTTCTTCTCCTCTCTCCAACTAGTAATTGCATCTTGCCTCATAAGAGAATGAGCAAGTGAGTTGTGTGTTAAAGTGAAGCGCTAGCCTCCTATATATACAAGACTGGCACGTGTGAAAGGGTTTCACTGGTAGGGCCGACCTCTCACTCTGGGTGGGTAAACCCACCTTTAATTTAATTCTAGGTCTCAATAATAACTCCTGGGGCCAACTTCTTATTCTGCCTATTACAATTGTCCGATGACCAATCCGCAAAAGGGGATTTGGTCCTAATACAATTATCGACATGATTAATCCACAATGGGGATTAATCTTAATAATAAAATAACAATAATAATAAGAATACTCTTCGCAGTTACATTATTTCAACAGAAGTCATTCCTACCAAGTCAGCAACTGAGAAGGTTGTGATGGATTTCCTAGAAGATAGAATTATAACTAGATTTGGGGTCCCATCAAAAATAGTGACGGATAATGCCAAGGCCTTTTGTTCAGCTGAGATGTCCTCTTTTTGTTTCAAGTACGGTATTATCTTATCACATGCATCAGATTACTATCCCCAAGGGCATGGTCAGGCAGAGTCAAGTAACAAAAACTTAATGACCATAGTTAAAAAGATAGTTGGAGAAAACAAGAAATCTTGGGATAGTAAAATTAAACATGCATTATGGGCTCACAGAATAACAAAGAAAGCAGCAACGAGAAAGAGTCTTTTTGAGTTAGTGTATGGTTTGGAGGCTAGGTTGTCAATACACCTTAGACTTCCAACTTATGGGTCAGTTGAGGACCTTTCCACGGAGCAGAATGCAGTTCAGAACAGGGTCAATCAGGTCATTGAGTTAGATGAAATCAAACGAAGGGCTTGTGATCAGAATTGCAGAGATCAGAGCAAGGTAAAGAAGGCTTTCGACAAGTCAGCCAGGCAGAGGAACTTCATGGTTGGGGATATAGTTTTGTTCTGGGATAAAGGCAGAGAGAAACCGGGGAAACATGGCAAGTTTGACAGTTTATGGTTGGGTCCATATGTGATCCGAGAATTGGCAGGGCCAAATTCTTTTCATCTCAGCCATCTGGATGGTGAGCCCATCAACATTCAGAGAAATGGCAGCAGCTCAAGATTTTCTTCAGATGATGGGCAACTTGGTGTCCAAAGGGGCACCCTTTGTAACGTATCTCTAACCCTTCTCCTTGTATTTCAGTTTTGTATTATTTTCATTCATTATGTTAATATGTACTTAGAATTTATTTATGTACTATAGATTTATTTTGTAATTATTGATGTTGTACAATAGTTATTTCATTATGTAAATGTTGTTTATAGCATTCTATTTATTTATTTATTTATTTGATATATATGTATGCTTATGTTGGATATTGGTGAGCACTTTCTTGTAGATGTTGGATTCTCGTATGCTCTTCGTCCCATGTGAGAAGATCGAACACACGTCCCCATGTGGAGCCAGATGTTGACCGCCTATTCAACTAGGTGGTCAACTCCATATCCATATACCATGAAGATATGCAACAACAGATGCAAACAAGTCAAAGACTTTTTGGTTCTACAGGACATTTTTTGCTCCAGCACAGAGTTTTGTAAGCGGGATTTCCGCACCCCTGCATGGGTTTATAATGTAATAGGTCTACATGGATCATAGTTAGGTCAGTTGCCTTAGGATTTCTTCATTAGGAGAGTTCCTTTCACTGAGTGTTTTTAATCCTCAAGCGGTTGATTTGGCCTAACCAGCCTTATTAATCTCCCTTGAGTTTTTCACTCCCACTAGCAATAAATCCTCCAAAGTGGTGAAAGGCATTCTAATGAAGTCATTCTCTGGTAGCTAGTGTTTAGGAACGATGTAAATGACCATGTAAGACACCATGCAAAGTTTCGTGATTTTTAGTCGAGTCTAGATAGGTTTTTTTCTATGTTGCACGGGTACCCGTCCCCGCCAAAAAAACCCACGTACCATGCGTTCCCTCGTACCGCGGACTTAAAAACGCTTAGGAAACATTCCTAAATGGTCAAGGACTCCATTGGGGACTTGGGGACGTCTAAGTCATCCCCTATCCATTCCTGGGCTAAATCGGGTACATTTAGGGTACGGTACCGTCGTCCCCGGAAGAAATGAGGGACGGTTGACCTTCCCTGGAGCCCACGACTTCAAACAATAATAAAAAAATTAAAAAACACTGTCGGCCTAACCCTAAAAGATAAACCTACGCGCGGACATCTTCACATTTTCTCCCCACGTTCTCCTTCTTTCGCTGCACGCAGCTATTCTCCCCGCATTCTCATTTACAGTCGGGTTGTGTGTGCGGTTTTAGCATTTGCAAAATCGCTGTTTGAAGAGCCGATTCATTCCATGCGCGTTGTTTGAAGGGTCGGTTTAGGGTCACACTTCAACGCTGTTTGAAGGCCGTCGGTTCATACGCTGTTTGAAGGCAGCCACACTTCACCGCGTCAACACCAGCAGCGGCCAGCCACACTTCAACTAGCAGCCGGCGACCAGCGTTAGGTACGAGTTCTGAGTTACAGCAGGCGACCAGCATTACACCAGCGTTACACCAGTGTTACAGCAGTGTTACAGCAGATGACCAGCATTACACCAGTGTTACAACAGGTGACCAGCATTACACCAGTGTTACAGGTACGAGTTCTGAGTTCGCTCATAGTTTAAACTTTAATTTTATTTTTTAAATAATAAAATTAATTTTAATAATTTAATTCCAACTCCCGACTTTAATAATTTAATTAAAATTTTTAAATTTTGATGTTTTTAAACTTTAAAGTTTATTAGTTTACTATTAAATTAAAAATTAATATTTATGATAATATTAAATCATAAATGTCAAATGATATATTAATAATTTAATATTATTAATTATTAAAAGGTAACGATATAGCTGTTGGAGGCAATGTTTTGTCAAATTCTTGCTATGTATGCTGTAAAGGGGTGAATCGATGCTCTAAGTGTCCAATGTTTCAATTTGGACTGCAAATTATCATCCTTGTTGTCATTGATTTGAAGGTTTTATTGCTATCTGAAACTGCAGAATTATCACTCTCTAGTTATTGATGATACATGCTAGATATATGATGAGTCTTGCATATGTACAAGGACAGTTAACACATAAGTTGGGACATTGAAAAATAGCATCTTTATCCTCTGCTCTAGTATTCTCTGTCAATCAAAACATTTGTTTTAATTGGCAAATGCCAAATGTTAATGATCTGAGGCATACACATGATATTAATACCTCCCTGCTGATTTATCAATCTGAGTTATGATCCACTATAGTTTACACCTCGATATCCTGTCCTATTACACCTTGCATCAGTAATGATTTTATGCTATCTCATTGTTGATGTTGCAAATTGAGAATACCACATTTGTCATCTTGTCATACAATGTGGAGGATTTGTTGTAAGGTTAACAGAGCTACATTTGTGATCAGTAATAATAAGAATAGCAATATTGTCCTCATATGATTGAATAGACTCTAATCCGTATTGAACTTCGGATTTCACTTGCATAAACACACAATATAAACATTGCAATTTGTTCATACAAAACTGCTGGCATACTTTGCTTGGTTACAGTCATAGGTTATGAATGTTATTTATTGTCTACTGTGCCTACAACTAAGCAAATCTGCATGTGGATTACTGTGCCACTTGCTTAAAGCACTTCTTGGACGATGGCTTGAATGATTTCATTCATCTCGCTGTCCTAGTAGTTCATTTTATTTTATCATATTGTGTCCTACTCAGCATCTAAATCTTGCCACAAATTGAGCAGACTTTACTTTGGTTCTCATGCCTCGAACAAGAATACATGCTTGCAATTTTATTGATGTATGGATGATAAATAATGAATGGTACATGGTTTTGATGCATTGATATATTGATTTGAAATTTATTAAATTATTAATTTATAATTTTATTACTTAGGTAAAAAGTTTAAAACTTAAATAAAATTAAAACTTAAAAGTTAAAACAGTAAACTAAGAACTTAGAACTACTAAACTCAGAACTGTGAAACTAAAAATAAATTTTAAAACTTAAAAGTTAAAACTTAAAAACAGTGAACTGTAAAACTAAATAGTAAAAATTTAAAATAGTAAAGTTTAAAGTTTAAACTCAGAACTGTAACAGTGAAACTAAAAACAGTGATGATTTATCATTTACATTTAGCAACACCAGTGAATGCTTATTAAATTTTTAATTTTTAATAATTATTGTTCATGAATTATATCCACTGATTGGTTGAAATCTGCAAAAAATATCAGATGGACAGTTCTTCTCCATCAATGCCTGAGTCAACTGAAAATTTG
Source organism: Picea mariana (assembly GCA_032191745.1). NCBI lineage: Eukaryota > Viridiplantae > Streptophyta > Pinopsida > Pinales > Pinaceae > Picea > Picea mariana. Next base: position 394,516 of record JASDQU010099747.1, read on the forward strand.
GTTTCCAATGCCATCAATGCCAAGAAACCTTTGTTGCAATTTGTGAAGAAAGTCACCCAAAACAAGAGGAAGAACAGTGGTGGTTAAGAGCAATGGTTAAGCAACCTTTGTAGTCATGTGTTTAAGGGAAGCTACACTAGAATTTACCATCATCTATTGGCTATTCCAGGGGATGGAGTAAAAATATGCACCTGTTCATTGGAAAAAAGAGTTGAGATGACTAAACTTCACATGGCTGCCACAAGTGGTTCTATTATTGCAGAGACAGAGGCGGACAGCCCTTCCATTTTTAAAAAACCAAGAGTTCTTGGCTCAATGGAGTCCTCTCATGGAGAAACCGATGAGCATGATCAAGTTGATTCAATTGGGTGTTCCAGTAACATTAGTTCAAGTAAGAAACTTGCTGTCGTAGAGATGTTCAATACACAACGCAAGGAGGAGGCAGATGATGCAATGGCTGAATTTTTTTTTGCTAATGGAATATCTTTTAATGCCACCCGTTGCTGGCCCATCATTTCAGCCCCCTGGTTACAATAAAATGAGGACAACATTATTAGATAGAGGGGTCTCAAAAATGCAAGGGTTGATGGAAGGCCTTAGAAAATCATGGGTTGTTTATGGGTGTTCAATCGTCATGGATGGTTGGACAAATATTCAACAAAAGCCTTTGTTGAACATCATTGTCACCTCTCCAGAAGGGCCCTATTTCTTGAGGGCAATTGATTGTTCTGGAAAGATGAAGGATGCAACTTTCCAGTTTGAGGTGTTGAAGGATGCAATCAAAGAGATTGGTCCTACAAATGTAGTTCAGGTTATCACAGATGCTGCACCGGTTTGTAGGTCTGCGAGGCTAATGATTCAAAGCAGGTATAAGCATCTATTTTGGACTCCTTGTTGTGTGCATGCTTTGAATATTGCACTCAAAGACATTGGAAAAATTTCTTGGATCACCCGCATTATTTTGGATGCAAGAGAGGCACAAATGTTCATTTGCAACCACCATGCCTCTCTAGCTATCTACAGGATTTATGCAAAAAAACAGTTTTTGAAACCAGCAGATACAAGGTATGCTACTTATTTTATTCTTCTTGACCGTATGCTAGAGGTGCAACAGGCTTTAAAGGGCCACTATTATTAGTTCTGAGTGGTCTACATGGGGGGAATCAAAAATAGATCAAGGAAAGAAGGTAAGGCAAATGTTGTTGAATGATGATTGGTGGGTTGATGTGAAATACATTGTCTCTTTCACATCTCCAATAGTGGAGCTAATTAGGTATGCAGATTCAGATTCCCCTAACCTTGGGGAAATATACGAGTCTATTGATAGCATGATCGAAAAGATCAAGTCCATCATGCGTCAAAGGGACCCCACTTTGGAGTTTTTTAATGAGATCCAAAAGTTGATAGAAAAAAGATGGAACAAGTTGAACACACCTCTTCATATGGCTGCTTATGCACTTAATCCGAAGTGGTATGTGTAGAGGGAAGGCAGAGTTGCACCAATTGACGATCTTGAGGTGAAACATGGGTTTATTGAGGCCATACAAAAGATGTATACAGAGGTGCAAGCAACCATAATGCAAGAACAATTTCTTGACTTTGCAATGTTCAATGAAAGTATTTTCTCTCATGCTGCAAAGAAAGATTTGTTGGGTATGGCACAGAGAAGTCCTAGTGGATGGTGGAGGATGTATGGGGACAAACCTCCAGAAATTCGCACTTTGGCTATGCGTTTACTATCTCAGGTTGCTAGTTCCTCAGCTGCAGAAAGGAACTGGTCCACATATAGTTTTATTCACTCTATTAAGAGGAATCGACTTACCTCTAAGAGAGCGGAGAAACTAGTTTATGTGCATAGCAGTCTTCGCCTTCTTACAAGGAAAGCGCCAGAGTATTTACATGGACCAGCAACACAATGGGATGTAGATCCCGAGGATGCTTCCCAGATCGATGATGAGGTGGATGGTCCATCTCTCGAGGCAAGATTGGTAAATGTACCATTAGATGACATTGAGTTGCAGTTGCAGGTCACTGATGATGATGAGAGAGAAAGAAGTGAGGCTCATGCATTTTTGGATAGTCTCAATGCAGAAGATCCAAATTTAT